>JAIPRM010000867.1:0-46037 GCA_025469315.1 Stegophylla sp. TES_Ste_2020 | reverse complement strand
GTTCAGAATCGTTTTACTGAAGAAATGATTTATCGTTTCTTTAAAATTTAATACGCCCGTCAAGAGAATACCACCCATCGTGTGAAGTATGTCCGGCTTTTTTTTTTTTTTTGCAGTGATGTTTATTATTATTATTATGACAAACATTTTTTTTCTGCGTACACTTCTTTGTAATAGGTATAGATCATGACTTGTCGAAAAGTTTCTTTTGGAAAAATTTTAAATCTGATGTAGGCTCTGAATGAAAGTTAAGATTGAAAATTTATTGAAATTTTTAATAATTTTTTTCAAAACTTTAAAAATAGTGAAAAAAACTCCCAAAAATATACATTTAAAGTTAAATTTGTCAGAAAATTAAAAAGTATGTAAAATAAAAACTACATTAAAATAACCAACACAACCTGAATCACATTTTCTGCTCATAAATCTTTGTTTTTGAGCATGAGGAAAAAAAGTGACATCGTATCAAAATCTCAGCTCTAGCAATGAATGATAGATCTAGAATATTCGTTTTATTTTTGCAAGGCTCGGACTTTCCGCGTTGAACTTCTGGTTCGGTATAAATGTGTGATTACCGATCATACCGATATTTTAAAACAACAATTTATTTCTCATAATATTTCTTTATATTTTATTCGAAATCGCGTATATTTTGGTTTAACGATCAAAAGAGTATTTGTAGCAAATGTTCGGTGTAAGATATTATTTCATTAAAATTAAACAATGAATTAAATTTAAAATTATATGAGAAATAATTGAGAATTTTGTCTGTAAATATGATTTTTAAAAGCGGAGCGTAACCCTTTAGTTCTTTTCTTAATTTTTTTTTATATTTATTCCAGTGAAAATGGTAAACAATTAACTGCCCCTGTTAATAAATAACAGTGTTTTCGAAAAAAATGTGTTTACGTTTCCAACGAATTCCCAGGGTCGAAATTCTCGACTGTTAATAAACGCCGTGAAGTGGTGATTTTCAATAAGATTTAAACAAAGAACGATTCATTATTATTTATTCAATATAAATATTATCAACGTTTGTGCAAAAATTATGTCATACGGTATCTTTTTGAAAGCGAATATTTTTCTATTAAGCTGTATTTCATAGTAATAGCATTTACTGGGGTTTCGTATTATTTACGAAGGAGTCTAATTATTTTCCTATATTATTTTCTCGTAATTGAAAGTCAAGTTTCCAATACGTTATTAATATCGAACAATAAAGAGAAAATTAAATAAATAAATAAAAAATCGCATGAAAGAAGACGTATTTTTTTACCGTCGCAAAAAAAAAAAATAATAAAATAGTTATTATTATTATCATTGTTATTTTATATTAAATATCTATCAGGTTATATAAGATATTTTACGTGATAGTAGATTGTCAAAATATGCAGTAAAAACAAAAAAAAAATCGTTTCTCAATAGAATATTTAGATAATTACCTCGTGAGAACTAATTATGAAATAATTAATGACAGATACCAATTTAAATCGATAATATGTTCGTTAATTATTAATGAAGGTAAATATGGAAAACTTTCAATCAATATAGGCTCGTGCAGTTATCAATGGTGAAATAAACCATTTTTTGTGTGATTCATGTAACGAAAATTAAACCTGAATACTTAAGTGTGAGACGACAGACGTTAAAGTTATTGACAATCGATAGAAAAACATTATACAGAGTGTCTCTGTATGATTTGACAAATTCAGTAACTTTTGCTCTATTATTAATTCTTAACTTTTTTCCTCAATTATTATTAAATTATTACGCTATAACAATAACGTATAACTTTTTTTTTGCCCAAATTTTCAAATTTAAAATTGTAAAGTACAGTTTTAGGAAAAAAAAAATCAAAATAACCACTTTGTAAACCTGATTTTTAAAAAAATTTAGTAGCAAAATTTCCTATCCTTAATAAGACATTTTTTGATCATTTATTAATTATGATTTTTAAACTATGTGAAAATGTAGTTATACTATTATTATATTGTAATATACATTTTAAATATGATGTTTATCTCTTGAAACGATAAGTTGAAAGTGTAATGAATATAAATTTCACCTTCGTTGTGTTATTTTAAAATTGTTTCAGCTGTAATTACAAAATAAATGTAAAAATTACGCATGGAGCCACCCTCAATGAAATCCCCGACGGATGAAGGATTAAATTCTTGAGAGTGTCGTCATTATTTTACGTAAAAATTACCAGTTTCACACAAATGACGACTTAAAACGTTTATAAAAACATAAAATCGCTGAGTAAAGATTTTTGAGACTTTTAGGGCTTTTACATAAGGTTTGTATTGATTTTGGATTATTGACATTTTTGATAGTTTTATCACAGCGCAGCCGTACACACGAGTCATGAAAGTGTACATTCCTAAAATTAGACCAGTGGTTTTCAACGGTAACTTTACCACCTCTCTCACCCCTCAGTAGGCGGTTAACTTGTTTTAGACCGTAGGGGCGCGGTGAGCAGTTCTTGGATAAATGGGGAGAGGGGTTTTGAGTATATAATATATATTATTATATTTACATAAAACTTAAATATTGAAGAAAAATAAAAACTGAAATACAGATACTTTATTGAAAGACACTCCATAGCTTTATTAATAATTGTAGTTTTTCCGAAAGTTTTGAAGATATTTTGTCCCTAAAAGTTTCTCTGTGTGTCGTAAATCACTTATTGTATTTATATTGAAACAGCTGCAGATTAACAGATAATAATAATAATAATAATAATTTTTATTTTTCAAACAAACAATAACAATAACATTTTTTATAACATATATAATTAGTTTGAAGAAGAACAGAAGAGATTCAAGAAGAACATTCAACTAATGAGTCTCGAGAATGCTTTTGGAGACTTCATTGTATTTTGTTAATTTGAAATACTTTTTATGGCATCACGTTAAAATATGATTAAAGACCGTTAATAAATGAATTAAAATGAGACGTTAAAATCCTGCATCCTTATGTAACTTTATAAATACCAATTATATGCATATATTTTTCTGCTTAGTTTTCAGTCATACATTTTTCAAATAGTATCCAAATTTTTATTCATTTATTTATTTTTCTAAGTGGACGTCGTTGAAAAATATTTTGCTTTTTAGGGGGACAGTGATTTTAAAAAAGGATGAGAACCACTACAGTTTAGACGATCAACAAACAGTACACACATTACTCATTAGTTTATCGCGTCGTTTAAATTTCGATTGCGATTTATCGATGGCAACAGTCGTTTTGAATCGACTCTTTACGTTTGGTTGCAGCGACGATCATGGCTGCGCATTTAACACAATATGAGATCAATGAATTTGCGCGCGTGGTCGGCCTGTTTGTCGATCAAAGTCTTTTGTTCTAGCAAATACGTAAAACATATCACGCGAACGCCAATCACCGGAGAAAACAGTGTTTTCGGAATCAGTCTTGTACTTATACTATCGGCTCTGACAATATTACATTCGTCGCGCAACGTCGTTCACTGTCGGTACTTTTTGCGATGTCTGACGCGTGTGACGTTTTTTTTTTTCATTTTTTTCTTTTTCACCGAACACGTTGTTTAGCTTTTCTCCGGTTGTAATAATAAATCACTGCGCTTAAGTGGCGCGGATACCGTTGTTTCTTGTCTCCGTCATTCACACGGGGAAAACCATCCATTTGACTACAATCCGATTGTATGCACTGACATGATGAGAGCCCTTGATGGGGGGGGGGGCGGCGGCGATAGGTCATTTGCGTAGCTGAACCTCTAGAATTCAGACGCGAGACATGACATAACGCGACCGTATATTATTTTGAAATCGAATTGTAACAGTGTGGTAGTACAACAAAAACTTAAATAATAGTTTGATTTCTCAATTGGGGTTTTTTTTTTTTTAACTACTGATTATCATTTGAAAAAAAAAAAAACTATTAAAAAATAACGCAACGCAGATAAAAAAATATCAAGAATATCTTTTTTTTCCTTGTAAATTTAGTATACAAATATTGTTTAGAATTAAAGGTGAAATGAGTTTCGGAAAAATGTACTAGAGTGAAAGTTATTGATCGATACACTCACGGTTAAACGTCGAATACACTGTGTTTAAGTATACGCGTCGAAGCTTTCCTCTAGAATAATTTCTGAGAGGTAGGGTTTTACTAAAATTTTAAGCAGTTTTTCCTTTATTTCGAAGAATATACTGAGCATAAATTACCACTGTAATGTTTCACCGAGATGAGATTTATGATTTAAAAACTTAACGTTTGAAAATTCTAGACTAATATACTTCTGTACAAAAATGTTTTTTTTTTTTTTAATTTTGGATTTTCTATATAATATATTCTATATAAAAATAATGACTATTGAATTTATTTACATATAATCAAAGGAGAAATTGGATATCGGAAAATACTGAAACTAATCGTCCTCTTACGAGTCTAAATACTTACAGAAAACGACATGCGCGAAGAGTCTTAAATTTATTCGTCTACGAACATCGATAAGTCGATCGGAAACGATTACGAGTCATCAAAATAAACTTTTTCAGTTATGTCGTTTCATGTACAACCGTTTAAATTGTTCAATTTATTTAAACGACCGAAAGAGATTTTAATGTAATGTATTTTCATGATTTTATCTACATTTTGTACCCGGGGAAATGTGTGAGTTATATAAAATACCTTGTTATATCATATTTTCTTTTTTAAACTAAAAAACTAAAATCAATGCTTTTTTTTAAAAAAAAAGAGAGTGATGAAATAAAAAAAAAAAAAAACTAATGAAACTGGTAGCTAAAACAGTAATTATTTTAAGTCTGTGAATATGTATACAAGGTGTCCAAATGTCCCTGGAAATTTTTAGAAAAATGTTGTTGATAAATTATTATGTATCATTAAAGTTTGGTAATTTTCTTTATAATGATTTTTTAAACTTTGAGAAAATATTAATTTTACTGTGTATAATGTTGTATCTCGAATGGATGTGTTATAATTAATTCACATTTTAAAAAAGTTTTAAAAAATCATAGTGTAAATAAATGGCAAAACATTAACAAAACATTTTACCACCAAAATTTTTCTAAAAATCAGGTTTACAAAAAGGCTATTTGATTTTTTTTCTAACACTGTAGATTAGAATTTCAAATTTAAAAATTTGGTTCATGAAAAAAAAAAAAAAAACATTTAATATGTATTTATATATACACGTTATTTCTATATCGCAGTGTTGTAGTAATAATGAAAAAAAAAAAAAAGGTTAATTAATTATTAAATTATTAAAGATCAAAAATTACTGAATTTGTCAAATAATAAAAATAATAAAAAAAAATCACGAAAAGTCAGGATCCTGGTGCAAGTGATGAGAATAACGACGTTAATACGAAAATATTTATGCAGATATTATGCACTAAAATACGCTGCACCGAAAAGTTACCATTTATTTACTCTTTCTACATCATTACGAGTGGTGTAAAACTCGTTTTTTTTTTTAAAATTTTTATTGTACAGCCTTTACATTATTCTACTGCCTTTATTCGCGTTGTGGCCGCGTTTCATAACGGCCATTAGTCACTGACGGATCAATTAATATCGACGACGACGTGACGATAGTAATTCACTACCGATTAATTAATTCGTAATGACTTCGTCGTTTACCGTCGATTTTCATTTGGTACTTATGGTTATTAATATTTTTAAAATAATCCAATGTCGTGCATTATAAATAATAGGTACAACCCAATTGGTGTTTTCATTAGTGAAAATTATATAATTTTTTTCGTTTAGTGAATACTGAGAGAGTATATATATATATATATGTATATATTAACGAATACGATTTGTAGTTATTAAAACCCCGTGTTCACAATAATACAAGTTAAACGGAAATTCGTACAGACCGGTTAAAACGTATATTAGTGTATAGTTTAGACGGACGATAAAGCTTTTTAAATATTAATACCCGATAATTTGTTTATGCCGACAACCTTTCAACGCACAGCCATCATGGCACAGTTCACACTACCTTTAAGCCGGGCCTGGTCGGAGTGTTCTGTAGTCTCCGGTCGTATCAATAAAATAAAAAAAAAAAGATATTCTCCGCCGCACTTGTTGATTCGAAAAGAAAAAAAACAAACGATTTAATTTTAAGAAGGACGTCATCGACGTTGTATAATATTATTGTACACAAGAAATGGCGTTAATTTAACGAAATGTACTGTACCGGACTTTCGCCGTCGCTGAACACCTTAGCTCAGAATCGTTTTATTGGAAAAAAATGATTTATCATTTGTTTAAAATTTAATACACCCACCAAGGATATACCACCGGAAAAGCGAAGTATATCACGGTGTCCAAAGTCTGTCTGGTCTTTTTTATTTTTATTATTTTTTTTTTTTTTTTTTTCTATGATTATTCTGTTAATTAAACATTATTTTGTAGATTGGACTAGAACTAACGTGATGTATGCTTTGAACACAGTGAACAAAGAGACGAACACTACAACAACAGAAGACAGTAGAGTGACGAACGGCAATATCGCACGGAAAAACGTACGGAAATATCGAAGCGCGCAGACAGCGTGGCGGCGAGCGGTACCCGCGCACATTCGGTTCTGACGTCATCGACGGGCCGGCGGCGGCGGCGTCCGCGCGCCAGATCAATACGCCGTAGACGCCGCGCAGCATCACCGTGGGCCCTCGGATGCCGCGGGCCGCCGTCTGCGTGGGCCCACTGTGAGGACCGTGGCACTTCGGGTTTTTGTGCGGCAACACATTTGTCGCACAGAGCGGAAGTGGTCGTCGTCGGCGGCGGCGGCCGGCAAAGCCTCCTATTGCTTGTAAAATAATAAATTTATTTTCCCGCGGGCGGAAAACCTGTTGCTCTCTGCGTTTCACGTGCATCGTTACAGTATTCGCGGACTTGACGGAAAAAGTTCAGTACGGTATTTCGTTAAATTCAACGCTATTTCTGGCGTATACAATAAAAAATTATTATACAACGTCTATGGCACGGATGGCGAACCTATGCCACGCGTGTCACTGAGTGACACACGCGCACGATTTCAGTGACGCGTCAATTAAAATACAATTCGTAATTTTTAATTCACTTTCAATGAAAAAATCGGAAAAATTATATATTTATACGTACTAACGTGTAATAGTACATATGAGTTAAGTTTGAATTTAACAATGAATAAAATCCTGTTTATACGTATGTGTTTCTTCGCTGTAATTTAAGCTACTAGGTAGCAAAAAAATAAAAATAAAAATTTGCCGGCAAAATTGCTGACACGCATGGAGAATAAAATTGAAATTAAATTTTTTATCTGACACGCGGATACCAAAAGGTTCGCCATCCCTGGTCTATGGCGTCCTTCTTGAAATTAAATCGTTTTTTTTTTTTTTTGCCAAATCAACGGCGAAAATCTTCAAGATTTATACGAGACAGGGCAGAATTTTTTTCGGTGCAACCGGCTACTGGCTACTGGCGTGTCAACCGTTTGCCTCTGCCGTATTTCGTACGTACAGTGGCACACTCAGAGAATGTGATTAAGGGGCTCTCTCGAAATAATTTCGATTCCGTGATAATATTATCACGCTAGTAAATTATGTGTTATATATTTTTTTTTTTTTTAATTAATAACGCGTTTGCGCGAGTGAGATAATCTTTTTTCAGAATTTAAAACTGTTAAAATTTCAGTATTTTAATTACTTGGACACTGTGGTCGCGTTGCCTTAAATCCACTTTACCAACCCCTTCGCCAATTTCAATTTTTTTTTTTTTTGTTTGGAAAACAACGATACAAACCGATTTTTTCGGAAATCATTAGCTTTGAAGTTATGATAATTTGGAGTATGCTGATACTGAAATATTGGGTTATTATTTTTTCCTTAAAACTATTAACGTGGATTTTTGACATTATTTTTGTTTTTTTGTTTTGTTTTGCCAAAAGTTCTGAAAAATGCATTATTTTTGGGTGAGCAGTAAATACATTTGTTCTATTACATTCTTAATACACGATATATTAATATGTTATATATAATATATAACATAAAGTAATGATGTGCAGTGGAATCAATTATTGGCTATTTAAAATATCATAGACAGATGAAGTTATACCAATGAAAAACAATATTTTATTTATTATTGATGAATTATTATTTATATTAACTTATTCATTTTTTTAAACATAAATTATACGACGCATATAGTTTTACAAATAATTGTGATTGAATTTATTTCTAAATTGTTTACTGTAGTTTAACATTATAAAGTCGTGAAAATTTTCTGTTTTCAAAAATTAAACGAATCGAAAAATATACATTTGGTTTTTACTTATGAAATTGAATGAATAAAAACCAATTTGTGTTTATTATTTGTGAGAATTTATCCTGTTTGTATTTTTTTTTTTTTTTTTTTTTGTCACGTGTTTGTATTTTTGTATTTCGATTTGGTACATATAATATATTTTGCTGACCTATTTTTATTGGTCCTAAATAAAATATATTACAATTTAAAATATGATTAATCTCTACAATGATAAAATTGTGTGTTGTAAATCATTTGATATCTGACTGATAGCACATTAGGTAACTATTTGATGTTAACATGTTGGCTTAATATTATACATTAATAAAATTTTTGTATTGATCTACTAAATTTAATACAATATCAAACTATATTATACATAATTTAGTATAATTTAATGTCATAATAATTGTATTGTTTGAATATTTTAATTAAAATTATTAATATTCACCTAATATTCATAACAAATAAATTGTGTCGTTGTCGAATTTTTATGCCAACACACACACACACACACACATATATATATATATATATATATGTATTCAGTATAACACAACAATGGTATATTAGTTTAATGTAATCTAAATGAGTATTTTGCGACCGCACCAAAATAATATTTTTGAGACGAAAATAAAAATAAAACGTGAAAACCTAACGGTATTTGAAACAGACCCGTGCAAAGTTTCACCCTCGTTAACACCGTCATTAGAGGTATGGTTTAAAATCGTCCTGTAAAAACATGACTATGTACATCTTACTTAAAATGTGTTAATAATATAAACATCCAACACAATGTTAGTGGTCGTGTAGTGCTGCTCACGAGTTGTGTCCCAACAGAATTACTAGTACACACATTTTGTCCGGTCGAAAAATAAGGTATTCACGAATTGAAAAAAAAAAACATAGCCAATGATATTTTCCTCTCTATTTACAGACTTAAGACCACCTATAACATTATCATTATAAATGTATAAGTATGGTTAAAAATACCATTGATTTACTTTATTTAATTGTAAAAGATTTGTAATATAATTTTATTCTAAATCGTATATTGTATTATTGGAAAACCGGCAAACATTTGCCGGTTTAATAATAATTTTACTGTTTCGTTGCTAGTTAATAAACAAAATAATATTATTTTTATTTTAAATTCTGAGCGAAGTGAAGAAGCTAGCGTCTTTACAACGATTATTAATGTATTAACGTGGACAAACATTTGAATATTATACGTAACAACAAATCGTGTCGAATCAATAGATGAATTATTATTACTGTTAAACTGTTTTAAATATAATACATAATTCCCGGGTAGGGGGGAGGAAGTGGGACCGCCAAAATCCCGCATACTTTCACCAATGCCGAGAACAGTGACTTTAAACTTGAGCAATTTAAATTTGAACGCCAAAAATTTCAAAGTACATTAAACGATTTGTCGGGGGAAAAAATTTAAAATTAATATTCCCGCGATAAATATACGTCTATCTTTAAAGTCAAACTTTAAATGGTTATAAAAAATTGAGTAAAACGGTTCACTACGTAACGTTCTTATTACGTTGTAAAAAATAATACCGTAGCGTTAATCACAGCTGTGACTTACATGACATAATAAAACGGGTATGAAAGTTTTCGAGCAGATTACCCTGACGGTAAATTACCCTTGAGTAGGTAATGCTGTAATCCTCATATAATATATATGGCGTGTACTACGTTTAAAACCAACTACTATGCTATTATTTATTTTGAGTTTTTGTACTCCTAAGATTGTATTTAGTACATTTTATTTTCGATTATTTGTAATTTAAAAGCCTGTTGTGATGAAGTTATGCACTTACATAATTTTGTCTTTTTAAAAAAAAAAAATAATTTGTGATTATAATTATAGGTGAAAAAAAAAACAGTAGAATATATTAGGTATTGGTAAGTTTCATATTATTTAAATGACTTTCGGAAGCGTGAATCTTACTAATCGTTCCTTTGTATGAGGTGTAAATTAATAATTTTGTCATAAATGTAATTCAAGAAATCGTTGTTGTTTACAAAAAAAAAAAAAAAAATGGTCATGGCGTAAAAACTGATAAAATTATACAATCACACGCCTATTCATGGATATTAAAACAGTATAAAATGTAATAATATTAATAAAACAAATCATTTTAATAACTAGATAAATTATTATAGATAGGTATAGTAATAACGATTACAAATAATTAAATATGATTAAGTTACAAATTTGATTTTTAAAAAAAAAGTTTTGTGAACTTGGCTTTAATTTTGATTTAGTATTTTTTTTTCCTCAGTCCATAATAAATTCTTATATCTAAATAATTTTGAACTACAAAATTAAAAATTTGATCTATATGGGTATCATCATCACAACAGATACCTTTTAGTTAAAAATTAATTATAAATTTAAATTACTTAATTTTTACTTGGTTGGTTAAACACTTGATAGTATTTTTGTAAATTATTAAGGATAACTATTGAAAATTTCGACAGTGTAATGCGAACCAAATAGGTTAATTTATTATGTGTATATATATATATATATGTATATATATATATTTTTTTTTTTTGCCAATAACAAAAGTTTGTACAGTTCTGTACATCAGTCATACAATTGCCTGTTAACTGGTAAATGATAAGTTATTCTCAATTTTATTTTTATTTTATCAAACCTCTAGAAACATCGCCTTACACACAATAAAAATGTTGTAGAACTGTTAAATCAATTTCTTTATTATCTATAGTTAAAACGAGGAAAAATTAATTAACTACGTTTCCTGAGGCCTTAGACTTCGTACTATGTAAACATAACAAATGTAAACTTTCTCCAATCAAATGTTAGGTACTTGATTCTGCTAATGTCGACATTGCTCAAAGTCTGAATAGTTTAAGTTATCGTCATTAGCTATATTATGTAAATATGATATTTCGATCAAAACTGTTACAAAGCAAAACTTCGTTCTGATTCGCTTTCGATAAATACGGACAATAACACGTGTATTTAATTCACTATAAATTAAATTGAATGTAAACGATAAATTCCACGTAATACTCGTAATAGTGTTATTGAATCGACGAGCGATAGAATATTACTATTCTCGAAAATCCACTATTTAGTTAGTTTTTTTTTTTTGTATAATTTGGTTCTTTTTACGCAAATGTAATTATTGGCAAGGTTAAGCAATAACGAGTTACTAAGTTAGAAGTTAAAAGTTATTTTTAACTAAGTTACTTAACGGATTACTTTTTTTTTTCTTTTTTTTTTTGAAAGTAACTTCTAAATAAACAAGTTACATCAGTTTTCACGATATAAAGCAACTTATCAGTTAGTTTTATTTGTAGCCACGTTAAATCACTTTTGATCTAATATAAAAATTGTTTATGCATACTTGAGTTTTGGCATTTTGTAGAATACCTTCATAGTCAATATATGAATTTTGTACTTTTCCAACTCAGTTCTGGAATTCTATAGAATGCCAGATTCAACACTTTAATAGTTACACAATATTAGGCACTTTTATCAAACATTTTAATTTTGTTTTGAAATGGATTGTAAGTATATATATATAAAAAATAACAATAACTTATTTCTAATTTTTGTTGAATTACCTTTTTTTTTTTTTAGTCAACTTGTAACTTAAACTTATTGTAAAAAAATATGAGCAACTTTTAAATTTAAACTTAACTTATATTTGTGTAGAGTCACTTAAACTTAACGAGTTAAAAAAAAAAAAAATAAATACTAACTAGCCCAGCCTTGATTATGGAGTGCAAGAAACAGTATAAATTCAGCATTGCTTCACTATTTAGTATTTACTGGCATATTATTTACAATTTGAATGAACTGTAAAACAGTATTTATACAAAGTGACAATCTATTTTTCCACTTTTTACACTCAGGTTATCGTCGTAATAGTTCTGGTATGATTACACTGTTAATCTATTTTAATTTATAAATTTGTAGTATCTCAATTTTATTTTTTATTTTTTCATTACTAATAATTTTATTAATAGGTCCTTAGGGACAATGCGAATGAAGACCTACTATTTACCGGCCTTTAAAGTCTATAGGTTTATAGCAAACAAATTTTTAAAACCTTTAACTCGATTATCTCGAATAAGACTTTTTGGACTAGTACTTTTCTTCCACTAGCCGATTCAATTTTAAACACTATTTTTTGCGAGAGAAAAAAAAGACGCCTTTTACGCCTGCGACCGCGACGTCATTACAATAAATTATATTCGTTCGTATTATTCTTTTTGGCACGGAGACGACGTTTTACAACATATAACATCCTTGTCACGCACTCGTTTTGTTTGGATCTGTTTACGCCAAGTAATAACAAAAAGTCCACTCCACCGCGGTTAGCACGTCATTATTAAGATGGATGGATGGACAATATTTTTTGTGTTGAGAATAGTTCTACAATAGACAACAGTTCTAAGAGAAAGATTACATTCAATAACGAATTGATCGTTTTACCTAATTATTTAAATTATTATATGACGTTATACGTGAAACCGTTTCAATTATTTACCTATATAATATCTTAACGGTAAACAGACAGCATTAAATATCGGTTAAAAATGTCACTGTAAAATTAAAATATTAATTTGAAATTGTATAATATTCTCATTCATTACCAGTGGCGAAACGAACCATGTAAATTTTGAATAAATTATGAAGTCGATTGCAATTAATCATAAGTACTACAGAAGTGCATCATTCGAATGTTCATCTGTAGCTAGCAGAAACGATTCTATTTAAATGTTGAAGTCTTTAAGGACTATTTACTTGTTTGATAAGCTATTTGTTTCAAAGTTATTTTAAGTTCGCTACGCTTCTGAGTTACTACTACAGTGAATAACAATAATTAAGATGCAAAAATTTGTAATTTTATTTGTTCTTTAATAAGTTAATGAATAATACTTTATAAAACTTAATTGAAAGAAACATTCAATTTTAGAATCAACACTGAGAAAGTAAAGTTTTAATTTATAATCACGCACAATACGTATGCGGGCAACTATATTAGTTATTTATTATTATTTTTTAGCTTAGATATCTACATCTTTTTATGTAATATTATCATTTATCATGTTTTTGTTAATCAGGGATACTGAGAATTAGATAATAATTTGATAATTGCGGTCATATACACTGGCTAAACGGAGCCCCCTCCCTCCCCGAGTTTAAAATGCGTGGGAAAACTTATTTATTTTTTACGTGTAGCATTTAATTTTGAATAAATTTTGGTAATTGGTAATTTTTTCTTACGAAACAATTCATTTAAATCGGTTTAATTTTATAACTATCCTCCGTATGTAATGTACTCAAAATTATGATCGACTCAAATTTGAAATGAACTTACAAATATTTTTCTAACAAATATATTATATTATTATGCAATCGACGCCATTATTATTCTGATATTATGTATTTTTACCACTGCGATAAACTATATAAAAATATAAACATTGAAGAGTTCTATATTTTTTATATTTGTCTGATGATAGGCAGAAATTTGAGTAGATCGATTAATAAATTGTAATAATTTTTCCAATTTATCTATCTTGATTTTTCCAAATGTTTTTCCAAAGCAGCCAAATAATCAGCCAAAAAATGAAATAAAATAACCTGAAAAAAAAAATGTGTATGCCCTGTCAACTCTTTAAAAAAATGAGTGTTCCGAAAATTTACGTCTTTAAAGTAACATATAAATAACCGAATTCTAAAAAGTAGCTGGTCAAAATTTTTGGACGAGTACTTCTATATTATACGAAAAGGTGTTCACTAACACACACACACACACACACTTATATAGGTATTTTTTTATTTATTTTTTTTTAATAAAGTTACTGAATTTGTATATTTTCTGATTTTATTACTGCTGTATTGTGTATTTGTGTAACAATGTATAATAAATATGTTGCATTAAAGTGCGTATTGTACAGCACTAAAATTTGTAATAAAAAGTACTATTTTTTTTTTTTTTTTTTATTGCTAAAACTTCCCAGCCCGGCTTCAAATATTTTCGCTCATTTAGGTATATACAATGAAACCTCTGAATAGCGGACACTCTCGGTCACTAAAATTTCGTCCGTTATTCGGAGGTGTCCGCTATTCAGGGGGGATTTCAGCATGCAATGAATACACCTCCGTTCCCAAATAAATGTCCGCTATTGGGAAGTGTCCGCTATTTAGAGGTGTCCGTTAAGGGAGGTTTCACTGTATATATATATACTCGCACCGTATACACGTCGACGACGAGACCGGCATGATCGAGATTTCGCCCACAATCGCGTAATTCGACATTTAAAAGCGATCCGATATCGATTACGAGATTTATACGACGCGATCGTCTTAGACGCGCGGATACGTGTATATATATATATTTTTTTTTTTTTTTTCGTTTCCAGTCATTAATAAAACATGTCGTGCGCGATATTTTTCGTTTTTATGAACGTTTATATAATATATATATATAATTTTTTTTTTACCCCGACTATACGATTCGCATGTGTCGGCGCGCACATCGTAAAATACGACACGACTTTCGGCGCACATACCGTTCCTCGAAATGAATTTCGTATTAAAATTAATCCCTTATATAACGCATTATGTATAAAACATGAAACATTGCTATACAACGCGATCGACGTTTTTTTTCAGTAGTGCACGGGGTGGCGCGGCGTGCGCAGTTTCTGAATAATATCATATTGTTATTATTTAACTTCCTCGGCACATATTATTATTTACAACGAATACGGGGTTCATAAACAATCGGTTTTTTTCCTTTTTTTTACCCTTTTTTTTTTTTTTTTTTTTTTTTATTTCCAACATTAATTTATTATTATCATTAAACCACCACCGCCGTCGCGCAGTTTAGTGTTCAGTGACTTTTATTGCATCGCCATTTGACGAGAATAAATTAATAATAATACTACTACACTTTAATAAATCAATCCATTATATAAATGTACACTATATATATATATATATCCTTAAACATCAATTTATCGTTCTTTGTTTTTAATTTTATTTAGTAATTATTATCATACGTACACACGATTGTGACTATCAGTTAAACCATGATAAAATTATTGATTTCTTTTAATTAAAATATACATAATAATATGTTACCGATCATAAATAAAAAAAACTGACATATTTTTCGCGTCATGGGTATTCTCCACTCCTCGGATGGAATTCGGGGAATATGTTGAATTTAAAGGAATGTTGAAACATTTCTTCGATAAAATTACTCTGAGTAGAGTTTCAGTTAATATAAGAAAATCAGTTTGATATTAAACAACATTAATGAACAATTATAAAATGTATTATAGGTATATATATATTATAGTAGGGGTACAAAAAAACTTAATGTTTTATTCAGTTAGTTTTATATCAAACTCTTAAAAAATTCACATTTTAAACATTTTCTTTCACAAAAACAATTTTCATATATTATTGTCTATTTAAATTTTCATATAGTTTGGATTGAAAAAAAGTTTTTTATGAGTTTTGGTAGTTTTCCAAAGTCTTAAAAATACTATCGAGAATTTAAAAAAATCACCTCTTAAGAGTACCATCTAGGGTGAAATTGTGATTCAAAAAGTTACTGGTTCAAAATTTTGGACAGACATTTCTATATAAAAACTTGTGTACATAAATAAATTAAAATAAGAATAAAAAATGAACATCATTGTAAGTACACTAGCTCCTTCGGTCTACGTAGAATCTAAAATCATATCATTGATTTATTTTACTAATTATTTTTATAAATATAGAATTTTATTAGGTATGTTATAGCTATTGAGTGTACTAAATTTTTGATAATAGTTACAGTTGTTTCTAGTAAAAAAATAAATAAATTAATGAAATAAAAATTACAATAATAATAGGTTATAAAATTTTATATTGTTTTAGTATAAGTAAAACAAAAAAAAAAAAAAAAAAAAAAAACAAACAAAAAAATATTATTTAAAACATAATATAAAATATTATAAATCAATTAACAACATCAATCACAGTTAAATCTATACAATTTTTAAAATTAATGAAATACAATAAGTATAGTAGTATTTGATTTCATACAAATCAAAAACAATGTAATAAACTATAAAATAATATTACAGTTATAAATTAGTATATTATTGGAATTAATGTATGATTTATTAAATAGGTACAACCATGAGGAATGTATTACTTATGCATAAGTTATATGATAATTCATATTTTATAAAAATACGAAAGAACTAAATTTAAGAAAGAAACGTAATTATAAACATGAATTATTGTAAACAAAAGCACATTAAACGTTTGTCTGTGTTAATATTATAGTGTAAAAGTGTGGTGTTGTATGTTTATTAAATACAATATAAGGATTTATTTCAAACCATGCGGATAATTCAACGGGATGAAAATAATCGTCAAAAATATTTTTGATTCCATCAATAATTGAAAACGTATATTATGACGGTCAAAGCAACAAAATTACGAACAATGAACGTCAATTATTATTTAGCCGTTCGACGGAATGAACATTCAAGTCGAACACAAAAGCTCGTGTTCATTGCACGTTTACGTACGACATATTCGAGACGGGAGACGAGCACGACGAAGCTATGGAATCCACTTCGCTTTTTGCGCTCATCGCGTTCAGCATTTTCTTGATTTCTTCTACCGCTTTTTCCACACCGTTGAATTTCTCGACGAACGCGTCCAGCACTTCCATGCAACTCTTTTCGCCCGACCCCTCCGACCGCGACTTTATTATCGACTTGGCCTCGTCCACGATCTCCTTGTCCAAATAATACCCTTGGCACCGGGCCACGCATCCGACTTCACTCCTTTTCGCCGGCAACCCAAAGTCCACCATGTTCCGCTGATTGGGCAACACTCTCAGCTCCGGCACTCGCAGTGCACCGGCGAACAGTCTGATTCGCTGGTAAAACCGTTTCGTGGCACACAGCGCCGGAACGTCACACCCCAAATCGTTAACGCGATCCTGAGCTTTGTGCATCCACGACAACGGGTCGCCGATGGCCATTGTCTCGAAATAATTGATGAGCCGCACCCGGGACACGTGTGTGACGATTTCCGCGTCCGCCCTGATCGCCTGGGTGTCGCTGACCGCGAGACCATTCAGCAGGTTTACCAACACAATGGCCACGAGAAATATGAACAGCAAAAACAACGCGTGACTGACCACCGGGTGAAACGCGAACGGCAGCCCGGACGAGTCGAACTCGCCGGTGAGCATGACCACCGTTTTGAAAATCGCCGAACTGGGATAGGTGAACTTGTTGTCGTCGTCGGCCGCGCTGGCGTTTCCCTTGAACACCATGTAGAAACTGAGCGCGAACGCCACGATGAGTATCGAGTACCACACGAGAAACTTCAAAAAGTTTTTGGTCACGCGTTTGAACATCTCCAGGTTGGTGGCTAGCGACGGGTGCTTGCCGACCAGCAGTATGAGTTCGCCCCACGAGAGCAGGATGACCACGGCGGATATTTGGTTTCTGTCGGTGGCGCGGTGCGACGTCTCGCCCAACAGCAAGACCGATGTCAACACGATGATACATATTTCCAGCCAGTTTTCCAAGCTGGTCAAGTACGCGAATGGGGACAACACGAACTGGATCAGTTCGCGGAGGATCAACGCGCCGAGGAACACCAACACCATGGCCCACAAGTAGACGGTTATCGCGTTACCGGAACGGGGTTCGTTTTGCGCGTAATCCGACGTGGCGTTCGTCGTCGAACTCGAGGGCGGCCCGTCGTTGGAAACCATCAACGTGTACAGCGTCAAAAGCGACCAGAATCCTATGTACACGGCCAGGTTTACCTTGTAGTACCGTTTGATCGTGAACCACTTCAGGTGGACGAAGCTCGTCAACACGGGATGCTTGAGCAGATGCCGGAGTTCCGGCACTTGGCTGATGTACAGCAACGGGTCGGTTTCCGGTATGTTTTCCGGACCGTAAACCTGGCCTTCCAACCGCGCCCGCTGATTGTCCGCGTCCCCGTTCCCGTCCCCGTACACTCTGGGCGGGCACAGGAATTTGTACGAGAACGTTATCTCGTAGTTCACGTCTTTCGGTGACATCCCGTTGGACCCGACGCATTTGTCCAGATGCGTTTCAAAGTCTTTGGGGTCGATGTCGGCCAGCGGCGGGTCGCCGAACACGTTTCGCTTTCCTATGTACGCGCCGCGGTCCAACAAGCACGACACGTAATCGTGGTTGACCACTTTGGCCGCGTAATGCAGGCAAGTGTTGCCCTTGTCGTCCGCTCGGTTCAGGTCGAGTTCCAGAGGGGCCGACGCGCTCTTGTCCAGTAACATCCGGAACGTGGAGCCGTGATCGCACGACTCCGTGGCGTCCACGGCCAGCGAATCGTGATTCTCGTCCGAGCCTTTGACCACTTCGATCAGTGCCGTGTTGTCCGCGGTCTGATAGCGCACCGACTTGTTGCCGGCGGTCTGCAAAAACGCGTGCACGATGTCCGCGAAACCTCGGTACGAAGCGATGAAAACCGGCGGTTTGGTGTTGAACGGACACGTGGCGTTCGGGTCGGCGCCCACATCGAGTAGCGTTTTGACCACTTGCAATAGACCGGTGTCGCACGCGTACTGCAAATACGTGTGTTTGCCGTCGTTTGCGTCCACGTCGACGGATTTCGCGGTCGTCACGTGCGCGATAAAGTCTTCGACGTCGTTCCGGTACAGCAACTCGAACGGGTCGTCGCAGTGTTCCGCCACGTTCCGCGCACCCTCCGGCGGCATTTCTTCCTTTAAATGCGGATACTTTTCGTTGATCAACGCCCTCAGCGATTTGCCTCCGTACGACACGTCTAAGTCGACTTTTGGTGATCTGAAACAAAAAAAAAAAAAAAACAAAAATTTAACGACCAAACGGTTTTTTATTTCCCCCCCCACTTTTATCATATCGTACCTAATGAACGCCAACATCAAATCGTCGTTTTCGTTTCTCGACGTGGCCGCCAAATACGCCGGCGTGACGCCTTTCCTGTTCAATCGATTCGCTCGGACGTTTTTGGCTTCCAACAGCGTTTCCGCGCACTCGACGTTTCCAGCTTTGGCCGCGAGGTGCAGAGCCGTGTTCCCGTTGCCGTCTTGTACGTTCACGTCGATATCGGAGTGCTCGAGTAAAACGTCCAACGCGTCTTTCAAACCGTTCGCCGCCGCGTTATGTATGGGCGCGTTTCTCCGATTTTTATTGACGGCGTTCACGTCCGCGCCCGTCGACAACAGCACTTTGGCGAATTCCGAACGTCCCGTGGACGAGCAACAGATGTCCAAGATCGTGCCGTAATACGGATCGTCGAACACGTGATTCAAATCGACCGAACGACTTTGCAATCCCGTTTCTAGCAGTTTTTTGAAACAGCCCAAGTCGTTCGATTGGACAGCCCTGAGAAGCTGGTCGTTCGATACAGTCGAGTCCAAACAACTCGCGTTCTTCATTTCGACGTCCTCCATTTTCTGTCACGTGTTCGATATCTTTTTTGAGCCTAAACGCATAAAATTATTATTAAACTACGTATGTTTAAAAAAAAAAAAAAAAAACATGTTATTCAATTTACGTATAAAGTTATTTAACAGACTATATTGTAATAAAACGCAGACAACTTGCAAACGCTCATCGTACACGGATGAACGGGAAACGTACAAAAGTAGTGTTAAAACCATTAAATTCAATGTAAACAACTATCAATAATAATTGGTATTTCACAATAACGGAATACAGTCATGCGTGCATGAATTTCGTTTTATTTTTGTTCAAATTAGTGGGCGGTTGGAATTTATAACCAAGCACGATGGCTATCATTTAATTTTTCGTTTGTCTCCATGGAAATTCATTCCAATGACAAACATGACACAAAGAACACAATTAACCATTAACCAATACATTCCCCGTAAAAGTCACAGAAAAAAAAAAACAATTTGGTAACTACGTTAAATTGGTTTCAATGAAAATATTAAAATTTAGAATGAAAACGTAAAAAAAACCAAATCTTTCATTACAGAATGTTTAAACGTTATTTTTAATTTTATGTTGCAAAATAATTTATCTAAATTTTGAAACAATAATAATAATTGACGACAATAGGATATTATTTTCTACTCTCTAAACTGAAGGGTCTAAATTTGTTTTTTTTTTAAATTTTTTCTTTACATTACTTTAACTAGTCATTTTCGAATATTTAATACACAATAATAATTATTATTATACAATAAACTATGATGTGACAAAAGATTTTTTTCTATCACACCAGGAAAATATTTATATAATACTTAATATTTCTTAATTTCTGAATTAAAGTATCTAATCTTTTTTTTTTCATCTTTACATTATTTTTACTTGTCGTTTTCCAATATTTACAACACAACAATAATTATAATATAACAAAATGTGATGTAACAAAAGCTTTTTTCTCTAACACAAGAAAAACATTTATAGTCCCATACGTTATTCAAATTATTTAGATGATATCAATTTAACTGCTTGTTGTTATTATGTATAACACTATAATAGAAATCATTATTATTTAACTTGTATGTTTAAAATATAATAAAATAGCCTATTATTTAAATTATGACGATGGCAGTATAACATAAAAGACTATAAAATGTAAACGCAAACATTACAAAGTGCGAATATAACTTAATTTTATATTAAAACCATTAATATGGTCGCATTAAATTCGATAAAGTACAAATATTTATTTCTACTTATACATTTAAGTAGCTCTTAATTATTCAGAAGTATGTTTCAACAAAAAAAAAAAGACATTGTACCTAGTTTCATAAAGTGATCGAAATGACAATTCACTATATATAGTACATGTTATTGTCTACATAATATTTTGACAAAGTTCATAGGCCACATGATGATTTTTAATAATTTTTTATGGCCTGTATTGCGTCAAATGAAATAATGTACAGAAGTAATTTACGGACTACAGTTTTATTCCATAGATGAAAAAGTTTAGTTTCTAAGGTCGTAACCTACCAAGGCGTGTAGTGTTATCTACACGGCAATTTTAATGTTTTATGTCGAATTAATTGTTTTAGTGTTTGACCATTATAATAAATAATTATTAAAAATTGAAATCAATTAATAAATAAAATGTTGCTTAACAATATTATGTACTGTATTTGTCTAAGAACACATTTTCTAGCTGTGAAAGTGTTTATTCTCAATAATAAAAATATACTTAATAACAGTATGCAGTGTAGTGTCCAAATATGTATAACTTTAGGCAGGGTCGCCCAGACGGGGGCAGGAGGTGCAAATACATAACCTGAGATTTTTCCAAAATTTATTTATAACAGAGGACGTTAATATATTCATACAGAACTGGCATTCTGTGGTCAATGAAAATTGAGATTTTTGAATAAATATTGTTTATAGATTTTTTGGTTCCTGTTATAGATAATAAATTATTGGTACAGCTGTCTACTATGCAGCATGTTGAAGCAAGGAAAAGTGATAAAATATGTTTTTTGTACATTGTTTCTTTTAATATTATTTAGGTATATATTTAATTTCTATCAAAACTCTTATCAAAAGACACTTAAGAAAAGTTTTGTACTGTTGTATTACTATAATCAATATTGTATAAATTCTTTTTTCCATGAAATAAGTTTAACATGGCTTATGTTCAGACAAATTATTTTTGCACCAACAAAGATAATATTCTACAAGCATCTCTGCCTATAGGTACATCTAATCGAAAAATTAAAAATGTTTGATCACTACTCAAATTGCATACGTGCCAAATCATATTTATATCGAGGCAATCGAAGTTTTGTAATTTTCATTAAATTAATATCAGAGAAAATTCTCAGTAATATTTGAATAGTTCTTTAAACAAAGACTATATAAAATATAGGCAAGTATAATGTTATATTTGTGATGACTTATGTCGGGTAAATCATGATAATAAAGATAAAAAATTTTTTTTTCTTATTATTTTGGAAAAAAAAAATAAATAAAATTTTCAATAAATTATATTTAATAATTAATATTCACGATACGATTTTAAGGCGTAGGCCATTTAGTACGTTTTTAATGTTATTGCGTCTCCCGTTATTTCTTTTAAGACACTTAAATTGAAAAAATATAATTATTGTAATATTATCTCGACTATTCCATTTTAATTATTCGTAGAAAACTCGGTTATACATTGTTATATGAGACCTGGTAAGTCACGTCGTTTGAATTCTCGGGAAGTTACCAATCTGCAGAATTATGCGTTGGCGAATTCGTATGAATGTCATCACAAATTTACTATAGCACAAAACGTGGATCATATTTCAAATACAAAATATTAACTAATTCATTACAGTAATAATAATAATAATAATACTTATAATGAAACGAAAGAACGTCTGTTTTTCTTCGGCCGATTTAAAAAATAAATCTTCTCGATAGTAGTTTAACATAAAAATGCCTACTAAATATTATTAGTTTTAAAATAACATGACATTTAATAAACATGGAACAGTTGAGTGATAAAAAATGTGCTTATGTGATAAAAATCATATGTATTTCAAAAATAACGATAAATTTGTGGCGGCGCAAGAATTTCCAATAGTTTCAAAACTCTACACTAAAGTCAAAATAATTGCTCAAATGTTTTTTTCACATTTTTATGGAGCATCCTTGTGACCAATTTTAGTAGCTGGTGAAAGTTTCTAGCTCCATTATATTTTTTCAAGTTATGTTGAAAAACAAAATTCAATTTTACGAAATTTCCGACTATGCCATAATATTTTACCGTATTTGTCAATCGTTTGATAGTTTTCTCTCACGATTAGAGCAAAAATTTAGAATTTTGAAAAAATACCGTCCCTGAGGTACCATCTGGGTGTGATTTCCGATCTTAAAAGTTACTGATTGAAACTTTTGGATAAGCATTTGATATTTTTATACGAAAAAATGTTTCAAGAAGAGGTTAAAAAATAAACATCATTGTAAAATCATATGCTCTTTCGCTCCGCTCAGAGCCTAGAAATAAATAGAATATTATGTTGGTACTTCGTTTAAATTTATTAATGACCACATTTTCATTCGTTTTTTTATTTTATAATTAAACTTTGAAAACCGACCGTTTAAACGCCCCACCCTGTATTACTGACAATAATTAGTCATTAATAAATAAATATCCAGATGTTGTTTTTTTCCTTTTATGAATTACCTTAATTTCATATCGCTAAACACGGGTGTCTAATTTATTACTCAATTTCCGGTTACTCATAATTTTATCGTCTCACAAGTCCACTGTTAATCGTTTCTTTACAATATAATATATCAAAATAATATAAGTACCGTTTTTATATTATTTCGTTTGTACTGCTTCTGAATACGCGATTATAATGTACAACGAAACGTGTTTTATCGAATCGCACATACTGTGCTCGGATGCAATGATGCATTTTGTTGTAAACACGATATGTAGGACACCGAGTGTGCGTAGACAGCATAAATACAGTTATGCCGTCGTCGTCGTAACGTGGTACTACGTTACGCGTGGTCCATTTGTACGGATGCTGTATTATATGACGTGTTATCTCTACAGTCTTTCGTTCGCGTACATCATAATCATCCGTGTGATTAATTTTCTCCGACGACGAAGAGTACAATAATCTCGAGACGCAGTAAGTCATTATATTGTTACGACGTAATCTCCAAATTTTTTGCATAAAACTCGAGTTTAACGACGGTCCTCCCGCCCCGCAAACACTAGGTTTCGCGAGGTCCGGTCGCGTATCCAGAGTTTAATTTTGGGAGGGGCCGGTGAAAATTTGGAATCATACCTACCTAAATTTCAAGTTTATTTCAAGCTATGACTTTAATGACCCAAAATTTATATATTTATAATACATTTCACTGTTGATAATATTTCCTTATTGATATAAAAAAAACAATAAATAAAATGAAAATATGTAGCAAAAACAACCTGTTAAATGTACCATTTCATCAAAATATTTTACGGAAAAAAAACCTATAATGTATTTATCCAACGCGTTTTCGATTAGAAAAAATATTTTCAGTAAGAAAAAAAAAATCATAGCAAACTACTAGATCCTTGTATGCCACTTAGAAACTGAGATTTTAAATAAGTCGAAGGCCCCTAATTCTTATTCCACTATAAAGCATTGTATATTTTAAAAAATGTTCTTGTGTTTCGCGAGGAAGCTTCCCAACAACACAGGACCCAAAACGAAATTCATCAACAAATCAGAACGTTCTTAAATAAGTTAACTCTTAAAACTCTATTATTACGTTTACCACGACCAAAGCCGACCGCTCTGCTTACGTTCGGGAAATCGAAAATATCCCTCGACATGGAAAAATTTCGGTTTGATAATCTTCAATCGCATAATATAAATACTTTATATCGTAGAATTTCTACTGTAGTCGTAAGCGTAATTAGGGATGAAGGTGAACTTGATAACCCCCCCCCAAAAAAAAAAAAAAAAACAATCAGAGTGTCACGAGGTTTTTTCAAAATAAATAAAGGTGTCCGCATTCAGAGGTTTACCCATTGGAAGTTAGTGAAAATGTCCGCTACAGAAATGTGTCAACGTCACTTTCAAGTCAACTTGGAAGTTGTTATTAAGTGAGGTCTTACTGTATATATATATATATATATATGGTAAAATAGAATGAAGCAAATAAATAAATAAAAATTTACAAAAATGGAACGTCAGCGAATCGAGAACGGACCGGCGGCGAAATGATTAGACTATTCGTTATAATATCTACATAATATACAGTGAACAGTGAACGATTCATAAATTAAACCTATTTCGGGCCCATCACACCGTAATACGATATAAATCTCTGTGCCGAAACGTGTACCTACAATAATAATAATATGTTTGTGTGTGTGTATGTATGCAATAGCTACGTATATTTTATAGGTACGCGTTACTATATTATTCATACACGACGCCCGCTTTACAAAACCTTAATACCTTCCGTACGATAAATTATATTATACGCAACTACGGCATAATTTATAACCGCGAGCGATTTCGATAATCCGTCGACTTCAAGCGTCTACGCACATTATGCGTGTGTGTTATAACACACCTCGTTATACACGAGGGTTCCACTTGGTTCTCGATATTCGAAATTCAGACGACTAAATAGAGCGAACGACTGCCGAATGTAAGTAGTGTTAAGTAGATGTAATACTATTGTTGCTGCGGTATGGCCAAATACTAATTGTGGTTATAAGGAAGGAACTACAGGTGGATCATCCCTCCCTCGGGGTTTGATTATTATAAATTTAGTACCCGTATAACAGAAAAATTAGAACTAAATCGTGCACTCTGGGTATATTGGAAAAGAAATTTTGTTATAATGTATTTTCTATTTAAGTTTCATCTGGTGCAATTATATATTAAATCCAGAAATATTAAAAAAAAAAAAAAAAAAATACTTAAACGTAGGAGACATGTCACCTAAAGATAAAGATGTATTTTCAACCGTTTTATGTTCAGTAGACACTTAAAACAAATTATCCAGTCAGTCATGATGATGTGACGAATAAACATTTCAATAGTGTTCATTTCATTCGTATGGTAGAAAATTATAACAGGTATATTTTTTAGACAAAAATGGTCCATATAAGTGGGTTAAAGTATTTCGTTACATGTTTTCATTGAGTATTGTTGAGTTTTTATAATCACACTTTCAATATTATTCGGTGCTTTTTCAACACTTCGAAAGTATCACGAGTTTTATATAAAAAATTAAAATACCTACTATATTATTAATACAATTCTCGGTGTAAATTTTTAATCGAACAGTCAAAGACACAAATTATTAAAAAACGGCTACTATTCGCTCTAATCCTATCCCCTCCCATTCTCTTGAACATCCGCCACAGACGACAAACGGGTTATTTTTTTTAATAAAGCGAGCACACGTTTGTACTATAACTACGCCCACCGTTTTCGGCACGTGGGCGCGTGTTTTTCAAAACGTGATCTCGCGCGTTACTCACGATAGATGAGGCTGCGGTGCAGCAGGTGTCCGGGGCGACGACGACTGACGGTCCACGCGGACCTGTTGCTGACGCGCGGATGCTGCGCGATCGACGTTGCCGCGTGCGCGCTACGGCGACGACGACGGTTTCGCCATGACGGCAATAATATTATAATCACGTCGTGCGCGGATTCGTTCGCACAGACGTTATTACACACAGTACAATATTATAAAAATATTATAATGTAAACAATATTATTGAGTTTGTGCGCGATGTTCCGATCGCGTCCCGTAGCCGATCTCGACGGCAGCAGCTGGTCCGTGGGCGTATCGAATCCGTAGTGTTGTTTAACGAATAATAATGATTTTATGCCAAAACGGCGGGAGGTCGCACGACAACGATGATGATAATTATTACAATATTATTAATAAAAACGGCGAACACGGTGTACGATGGTCGCACGACTGAAACGACGCGAACACTAGCGTGTGCTGCCTCGGCGTAGTTGTTGATACAGGTTGTGTCGGTGCCCCCCACCCGTCCCGCGCGGACCGAACGTTATCATCGCCGTAGAGTTGCTACTATTATTATTATTATTATTATTATTATTACTGCCGCCGACAACAATCGTCGGTCAGCATTCTATAAATTATACAATGGACCGTCGTCAACTGGGGGGGGGGCCCGTCGGTTTTTTAGTGTGCACGCACATCGCGTAAACACTGACTGGCTGTTGTATGAGTTTATGTGTGTTAATGTGTGCGTGTGCGTGTGTATGTAGTTATATGTATATGAGTATGTGTGTGTGTGTGTGTGTGTAGTTGTATGTTTGTATGTGTGTATATTATAAGTGTATGTGTGTTTGTGCGTGCGGGTATGATACACGCGACTCGTCACCCGTATTGTGCATCGCCGCCGGAGACTGTGTTGCGGGGACCACTTTACAATAATAATAATAATAATTGTTATTGTTGTTATCATACCGCGGTGTTCAATGCCACACGCTGTAGCCCGCAGTCAGTCGGCTAAATGATAATATTATACAGTATGTTCAAAAAGTAGGCCCTGAACGCTCCGAGTCCGTATGGCGAATCGATTTTATAATAATATTTGTTCAAAAGTGACGACTTTTTATTAATATTTTAATTTATATCAGTATTGAATGATTTGTCATTTTTTTTTTTTTTTTTCTGAATTATACAAACCCACCAAGAATGTCTGACCCGAGGGACGTAGAATATCCGTGGTGCAAAGTATGTCCAAGTTTCTAGTGTATACTTCACTTTACTTCTTTTTTTTTTTAAATTTATTAAATATTGTTAAATTCCTATTCAAAGTCCATAATAAAAATTAGTCTCACGAAAACATTTGAAATGATATTACACTCTAGAGACATACAGTATTATAACAGGCTGGTGTGTCCGTCCTATAAAATACCGCGGGTCGAAACACCTTAAGCACTCACACGGAACGTGGGCGTAGGTCAAGTTGAATTAGGTGGAGGGGGGTACGGCCACCTACGGAAATTAATTTACCAAGTTCACTTTTTAGGTAAAATAATTTAACAATATTGTGAATGTTACACGCGCTCGATGAACTATATAATATGTATATTATTATCACACAGTATGTTGCGATAAAATCGATTTTCCGCCTTATCCCAACACTTCCACCCCTCATCCGCTGTTGAAAATCAACAGTTTTTTATTTTTCATTTTTTGCACAGGACGAGTTATTATTGGTCCACAGTGTGCCAGATGCAGTGTTGGAAAAGTTCCTTTTAAAAAGGAATTCGATCTCGTTCCTAGTTTCAGTAGTAAAATTAGCAACTCGTTCCTGTTGGCTGTTCCTCGTTCCTGTTGCGGAAGAAGAACGCGTTCCCGTTTTTTTTTCTTTTTTAAAAAAAAATTACATTCTCAGAGGTTGTAAATGATGTTTTTTGTGGATAACTATTAAACTAAAAATAATTTGCTTTTTTACGATCAATACCTTTTCTGATAGTTAGTTAATTGAACCCAGATTTAACTTGAATGGTGTTAGCTTTTGATTTTTACTCATTTACAATAGGTAGTTAATAAATGGTAAAACTAACAGAAAGTGGCAGAAAAACAAGAGTTTTTAAGAAACCCTAATTATTTACAAAATTGATTTTGTTTATTTTTTATGTTCGGTAAACGCTTCCATCTATGATGATCAAATTCCATCAAACATGTGATGTTGGATTCTGAATTTAATACTTACAATATTTTGATTATACAAAAAAAAAAATCATTATTTCACGGGAAAACATCAGTTTTCTCAAAATAAAACTTTAAACGCTTAGAAAAAATAAATATTCGTCTAGTAAAACTTTATGAAACTTGGAATAAAAAAATATGTGTGATGAATCATTTAGATGTAAAAAATTTAAACAGATTTGATATTTTAAAATCATATTAGAAAAAATACTTTTGAAAAAAAATGAAAAATTTTTAAAAGATATTTTAAATTGTTTACAAAATGTAATCAAGTCTGTATTTATATATCATTTTATTTACATATTTTGAATTTTTAGCAAATTAGCACCATTGTTTTTGGAATTGAGATTAAATAACTAAAACAGATTTTATGAAAACACAGTAGGTATTATCTAGCACATATTTTCACCTAACGCTTTACTCTAATGTTTGGCAGTTTTCCTTACGCGGAGAAAATATAATTGGAATTTCGAAAAAGCATGTCTTTGAAGTACTAAAATGACAAAATTTATTTTCATAAATATGGTATGTTATGCACGTGTTTAGGGGATGGTGTAGATACATCAACCCTCGTAAATACACCACTGAGTAGAACACAGTCTCACGGAAATTATTTAAATCCCTCCAGAAACAGAAACGTGAAAAATTCACCAAGTTATTCCATTAGTAAGTTCCTTCAAATTCACCCGAGGAAATTAATTCCGTTGTCAGAGTAGTTTAAAATGTAAAACTGTTTATTTCTTGTTACTAAGTCTTGAACTCGACGAGTTATTAAGTAAATACGTCTGGCGCGTTTTATGTTTATTACAAACGAACCGTATGTGAATAAAACATGAGAATTTAAAGAATTTTCTTCTCCAAACGATTCTAGCAATGATTTATATTACTGCATGTGGGTTTGAAGTAGGGTTGTAAGACGTCCCGTATTTTAACTAGAAGTCGCGTTGTCCCGACAGCTGTCTCCGGGACACCAAAATGTCCTGTTTTTCAAAAAAACACCCATACTATAAAGTATAATACTCCTTTGACCCTTAGAATATCAGTGACTATTAAAAGACACCAATTTATTTTAATAAACATGAAACACTATGATTATGAACTTCAGCTACCAATTAATTTTGTGTTGTTGAAATATTATGTAAGGTATACATAATTTTATAAAATGTAATGTTATATTCATTTTATAATTTCATTCCTATTGACTAATGGCTAAGTATTGCCAAAAGAACACAAGGATTTTTATATTTATTATTATTTTATAATGTTTAAAAATGTTACGATTATACTTTATTTAGTATGCGTTTATAATCAACCTGTGTTGTTGAAATATTATTCAAATATACAGATTGATATAGAAATATGTATATAGATTGATAAAGAAATTTACCAAAAAAAAAATTAATTTAAATAATGATGAGCTGTTTTTTTTTCTTTTTTCTTTGAGTTTCGAATTTTGAAATTTAGTAACTCTAGTTCATAGAGTTCGTGGATGATTCTGACACTCAATGCAAGACGTATATTGTTAGAACTCACAAAAATTTAGACGATTTATTAATTTGTTTCTTTCCTTAAAGTAAAAAAAAAAAAAAAAAAATTGTACACATAAACATGCGAGGTTTAAAAAACTATGAAAAAACGTACGCAGAGCTGTTTGGCAAATATATGGATATCCCATGACCCTTTAACTCCAAAACTGTTCCGAGTCCACATTAGCAAACAAATTTGTTGAAATGCTGTCGTTCTGAAGTTCGATTATTTTTCCTTAAATTTTGTCAAATTCATTAGGAGCATTTTTTGCTTCGACAATGAAAGGATTTCGAATATCTTAACAGCATCAGTATTAAATTTGATATACCATCGTGTTTTGAAAAGTAATATTGGGTCTCAAGTCCTCTTTAATGATTTGTAGGTGCATTTCTATTACAGTGTCCCAAAAACTTCAATCGTTCAAACGTATATGAATATAATATATAAAAAAAAAAAAAATTGGTAAACACGAAAAAAAATATTTTTCACGGTGGACCACTTAAGATATGTCCACGGACCACAGGTGGTGGTCTGCGAACCACTTGTTGGAAACCACTGACCTACACTAAGGTCTTAATTTTATAACAGCCAAAGCTCATAATTATTCGCATCAACTGCTCCTTTACATCGAACTGAAGTCCTATTATGATGATGAATTTCGCTTTATTTTAGCTCGTCGCGGGCTGGCGACATTGTTGGGTTCTTGCACACTTTATTTAGTCGTCGACTAACGTGTATGTTAAAAACATCAACGCGCATTGTTGTGAAATATAATGTTTTTTTGTATAATATTTTCGGTGTAATTTATAGTATTGTGTTTGTCAAAACAAATTTTCAACTGGCACACGACGTTCGACGTTGATTTTATTGTGATATAGTAAAAAATATCGCGTTCGTTGTTTATATTTTCCAGTCGTGTTTACAACAATGATAATAACAATAATTCAAATACGATAACAATGAGAATATTAAGGTTTTCTTGGAACATTTGGAATAATATTATTATTGTTTGGCCGGAGAGAAAAATCAAAAATCAATAAGCGGCAATTATTATTACTGTTCATTGTGGTGACGGACCGCGCGCAGTAAGTCGCGAGGAAAAAAATAATATACTTAATGTCTGTACGAGAATAACAAAACGGGTGATTATGCAAGAAAACAGTATTAAACGTGACGTGAAACGTGTGCAATACTGCAGTGCCTGACATCAATTTTCGATGCGTAATTAGGAAGGGGGGAGGAAAACGGTATTCTTCGCTCCTCGAGTCAGGTACTATTGGTGGGTGTGTTTAATTGGGGGAAAAACGATAAATCATTTCCTAAATAATACTATTCTGAGCGAAGAATGTTAAAATAATGTAAAAAAAATAAAAAATAATAGTCTTTATTTTCAACACACCCATTGAGAGTATGTGATCCGAGAAACGAAGAACACCCGCGATGTGAAGTATGTCCGGCTTTCTTGTCTATACTTTACTTATATCTTTGCTTAATATTATTATTTTACTTTACTTAATATACAAAATTGATAACTGTGTGATTTGAGATAAGATTATTATATACTAGTGTGTACTGTTTATAGAATAGATAGTACATTATAACTATCAAAATAATAAAATTATTAATTTTATACAGACAAAAAAAATAAATAAATAATTTATGTCTAAACAATGTGGGTTGTACCCGCATAAGTCAACTCCGTACATCCTATTCCTGCACGCGTAACAAGTATCAACAAAATATTTTTATATCATTTTGTTATTTTGAAAAAACTATCTAGTACTAATACTAATACTAGTATGATGAACTGACTTTCACCACCAACATAATTTTTCACGTTGTCGAAACGATGTGAAATTAAACACCGGTTGAACAATTCGCTTGTCTCTTTTGAATAAATACTTTATACAATCAATAAAATAATAATTACTTAATTTGGTATCTAAGGTCGTACCTACCTGTGGTGTAATAGGTAATTTAGAATTGTTTACCTCTCCGTAGCTGCTGCAGTCTCCACGAATGTTTATAGCACAATATTATTTTCTACGTATCTTTATTATAACTTATAATTATTGATTTTATCAGTACGTGCGAATCAACTGCTCATCGGTATACCTATCCAATAACGGCAAATAATATTTGTCTAGGTATTAGATGAATAAAAAAAAAAAACCAAACAAATAAAAATTATCTGAATAATGTAATAAGAAGAATGAACAATGGCAATTACACAATATAATATTATTTTCTATTGTATATTACGTATATAAGTACTAAGTACGAAAATTATTGAATTAATAAAGAAGTACGGCTAGATCTCAATTCACAAAAATTATCTGTTTAACACTTGGGTATGCATGTTTGTCGTTTTCTTGGACGCGACTTTTAATCGTCCAAAAAATATGATAAATTCCCCCAAAAATATACTCTAACAGAACAAAAATTTTTTTCTTCTAAGACATTACCAAATTAAATTTGTATTTTGTTGACATACATTCTTTTTTTCCGACCTACGTGGAATTACAGAACTTCTTTTTAGCCTGAAAATAATTTGGTATATTTTGAACACGATCGTAATTCGACGTTTATCGCAGTAAATTCAAGTGACACGTAACGTTCGGTTATTGCGTTTCCTCCCATAGTTTTTTATTAACAACAAGTTTATTATCTTTTCAGTAGAAATTTTCTAACGATAAAATTCAAGTATATTACTTTATTATGCAAAAAAAGAACTCGTTCGTATAATACTTTTGACGAACAATAAAAACTTTTTAAATTAATATTCGATGATTTTTGTCAACAGCTCACACTGCCTTCAAGCCGGCCCCGTCGTATCGATAAAAAAAATTTTGATTTCCCTACTTGCACTTGTGAACTCGAAAAAAAATTGGGGGAAAAAAATACAAACGATTTAATTTTTTTTTTCAAATCAACAAGTATGCAGTGGAGAAAATCTTTAAGATTTTTACGACGGCAGACTTTTTTCGCTGCAGCCGCTTGTCGATTTTTTTGGGATAAATAGAGAATTTTGGAAATGTTTAATTTTCAATAAATTCAGAACATTTTTATGGAAAAAAAAAATGATTTAGAATTTTTCCGAAATTCAGCATGCCCAACAAGTATATCGCGCACCCTCAGATCGAAAAATACCCGCGGCTTTGCTTTTGATGTACGTATCATAGCTATGGCTTCACACAAAATAAAATACATATTCAATAATTTTGCATATTTTAGCGAATTCATCGCATAACTAGAAGCGCGATAGGTGCGTGAAAAGTTTCGGTAGGAAAATGAAAAATAGTTGAACTTATATATGCGCGCGTACGCTTTGGAATGAAAAAACGAAAAGAAATGAAAATGTATACCGCGACTATTGTAAGAGCGTGATGGGGCGCAGGATCTCGATGCACTCAATATAATATATTATTTGAATTTATTTTCGAATATATACGGCGAAAAAAGGTTACCGTGTTTGGTAACGTTCCTAAATTTCCATTTTCGTGACTATCGGACGCAGCGAGTACAAGTTGTACCGTACAACGATATTCGGTGGAAACGGTCGACTATTAATTTTCAGTGGCAATATATATATATGTATTCTATAGGCTACTCAAACGACACGTCAGTTCACTCGCTCGATGACGTAAATCTATCAGACCGACAATATAACGGATGAAATAATATAATATTTCCGGGAAAACTTGCTTCTCTCACGCGTGACACTATCGTCACAGTGTCCGACGGTTATCGGTATTAGAATTTACCTGAGGTGAAACTTCTGAATAGCGGACACTCTCGATCGCCGGAATATTGTCCTCTAATCGGAGATTTTAGTTGTTTTGAAGAGAATCGGTTTGTGTTTTTCCGTAATCGCATGTCATTATTAACAATATTATTAAACATTTAATTATTCGCTTTTATTTGCTCTCATAATTTAACCATTACAATTTATTTATTATATGATTGTTTTTCATTTATTTATTTGCATAACAATGTTAACGCATATTATAATAACTTTTATGTACTGAAATAACGCGATTTTCAATACATACATTTGAAGCGATAGTTCCGGAAAAATGTAAATATAATTTTATTTTGAAGTTTTGAAATTTTATAAAATTTATAATTTAATACTAACTCTTCCCTAAATTCACATTTCGTTGGATCATCGGACAGAGCTGGTTTCCGTTTTCAACAGCTTTATCTATTCTCATCCTTTATCGTTATTTTCATATAAAAATTTTTTGAGAAAACCGTCTTGATTTTTATCTAATGCTAAACTAAATTTCATACATACGATTCTATACTCTTAATTTTATTTTAGCATAGTTTTGTAAATATTCTGAATGGATTTGAGTCTAGGAAAAACTTCCCAAAATTTAACACAAATTTAAATTTATGGTATAAAGAGAAAGAAGAAAAAACAAAATGTGAAAGTATATTAAATAAATGTAAATATGAAGACAAAAGTAAAATGCTAAAATAATAACAATATAATTAGTACTCCGCTTTTTAACAACACATTAATAGGTGAAATATATGTAGATTTATAAAAAATATTTATGTGTTTTAATTTACATTTATAAATTAACTTGTCGACAATTTTACGATCATGGCAGAGGCGTCTAAACTCTAAGTATCTGTTCGCGTATGATTCAAATTCGATTATCAACTAAAAATCACATTCAGCACTGTATTAACTGTTGTAATTCTTACATTAATTATTCACATTCATATAAAAAAAATAAAAAATAATAAAAAAAAACCTTTACTTTAATATTGATCATTTTCAAATTTTTATATTTTTTGAATGTACAGTGGAATACAGAGTACACGTTTAATGAAATAACTCGAATATTTTTCTTTTGCATATCAAATCCGAGAAATTCGAAACATAATTTTTCATCCAAAGTAAGTATAACTGGCAGTAGGTACTGAAAATCGTATTTAACGAAATAAAATATAATGGAACTTGTTAACTCTGTAATAGGATATTCTTTTTGAACTAACGCATTTATGAATATGCAATTTCCTGGTGGAACTTAGTTCTGTTAGGTTAATACGAGTTTACGGTCATCAAAGATGAAAGCCTAAAAGTAAAATCTCGGCAAAAGTTTTGGCCAGTTTAAGTCGCTTCAGTCAATACTTACCGAGAGTCGGTTTCAAAGTTTTAAATTTACCTCATTATTCCTTCCTTGGCGATTTTAGCTACCTACCAACATCCCACACCAACAATTTTCAATGTTAAATCTTAATTAAATGTATAGACTAAATTAAATTCTAAAAACTTAATAATTAAGTTTTATAAGATCTTTAAATAATACTGACGTTGAAATATTAAGTTAAATTATATTTTACAGCGATTAGTAAAGATTGAATTTAGTTTGAAACAAAAATAAATCTAAAATGAAAATATAGATTCAACATAATATATTAATTTTACGAATAATATACATTTATTAATCTTTGTTAAACATACAGATATTAAGATTGTGATACACTAAATTAGAATGCCTTTTATACAAAACTGGTTAATATATTCAAAAAGGTAATGTAAGTCTTGTAAGTTCGTTGTGTAAAGCGTCACCCGATACAAAGTAACTAAACAGTTTTTTTTTACTGAGCACGAGCAAAAAAATAATAATTATCTACCCTTATAATCTGTCCGGATCGTTCTCCGGAGATACCAAGAAAACGTTCGTTGTATTTATTTTTACTTTGTGCAAAAAAGTTTATCTCGCAGGTTACGTTACAAGTTTATCATTTACTCGACAGAATTTCTGTCGGGTAGTTTGTAAAGATATTCTTAATTTAGAACGCCCGTTTGCCGAGCTCGGTCGTAATAATTCACTCGGAGCCGAGTATTAAATGCTAATATTCGTTTTATGGTTTTAATCTCTTGGACAACTCGGATTCATTTCGGTGGAACGATTGTGTTTGCAAAATTACGCGTATGGTCTAAGTCGGGTCATCAACTGATATCGTTGAACGGCCACATAAAGTGTTTGGAAATTTTTCACGTGACATAAAACAATTTAAACAACATAATTTAGAGTAGAGTAGAGTAGAGCGACGAGGAATTCGTAATTTGCTCCCAAAAATAGATACTTGCACCACGACAGGTAGAAGAAAATACGCGATTAGTGATTTGCACCAAAATTAACGGATGGACAAAAATATAACCCGAATCCAAAATTTGTTGAAATGTTATGTGTGCCAAAATTCAAAATCGGAACGCCATCAAGTGTCGATTATCGAACATTCGATTTTTAGATCAGGTGCGCATAAGGGTGTATTCACATCCCCTTGGCTTTTTTAGCGACTCAGCGATCCGAGAGCTAATATTTTTTATATCGGTATAATCAAAAGTTGTCGATTTGTTTTTTAATTTAAATAGACCCAGTTAAAATATTTCTCATATTATTTCCTATCTATATTTAAATTTTCATAAAGTCTGGATTAAAAAAAAAAAAAATAAAAGATTGTTTGTGAGTCTTTTTTCGTCAAATTTTGAGTAGTTTTCGCCAAATTTTGAAAAAAAGCAATTGAACATTAGGTGGTTAGTATATACAATTATTCTATACTGGCTGAAACACATTAAAAATAACTCGCCCAAACACATTGCTTATTTTTATTTGAAAAAAAAAACAATAAAAGGTATTTCGCTCGAACGCATATTACGCTCTCCAATACCGACACATGCAATGTCACATGCAAATAAACGGGTAAAACCGCTGGCGATCGTATTGCTCAAATAGGCGATGTCGATATGGATCGTTCGCAACCGTGTTGCAACCCTATTATAATATTAAGTGACTCGCGTTATTGTTATGCGAGACCCTTTTCCGCCGCGGCCGGTTACTTTTCCACGAAATCTTTAACCGGACCGATACTCTTTTTTCTCGTCGAAATCGTATTTATTCCTTTCCTCGCAACAAAAATGCAAAATAAACCAAGGACATCATCGGCTGTCGAATATTATTGCAAATATAGTAGTGGCGGTACAGTTCGGTAGTCGGAAAAAAAAAGACCGATAATATTTTTTACCCTTAAGTATAAAATATTGTATGTCATAAAAATAACAAACCATAATATCATTATTATTATTATTATTAATAGTAGTACTTATCAGTAGTTGTCTTACATTGTTATCATTTTATTAATTACCCATACATTTTAATTATTTACACCAGAGATATCTAAATTAACCTAACTTTAATGTATTTAAAATACATATAACGCTTAACATAAAAATATTGACAATATTATATTATTATATTAAATAGTGTAATCCATAAATTATTCACATTTTTTTTAAACTACATAAAGTGAATAAATATATGTGAAAACATAAAAATCCGCATTCTAGTTATAACTAATTATCATACATTGATAGATAAAATTTACATAAAAACAAAAAAAAAAAAAAAATTTTAATAAATATCGTTGTAAAAACTCTAGCTTCTACGCTCCATGTACAAAAATACGATACAGTAAATTTCGAAACGAGCTGTGATGGAATACGTGTCTTTATTCCCTTGTGTTCCTTTCTCATTAAAGCAGAAAACGTAGGATTAAGAAATTTTTAATTAACAGTCCAAGTTCTACACTTAGACATTATAATTGGATAATTAGTGTCCGAAGAAAACGGACATTATTATATATTCAATGAATTAGGCGAATAAAAATAATTGTGCTAAATCGTTTTCCTCGCGATTGTGTAATATATTTCATTAGTGTTTTAGTTCGTAATTTATTTAATTAATTAATTCATTAAATTGTGCTTTATGCTTTATTCAGAGAAAAAAAGAAAATAGCCCGAGAATACTTCATAAATCACTCTGTATACTACTTATAGATCGTTGTCTCATTAATTACGACGTACGCCTATGATTGACACGTTTAGCATATATTTTCTAATCGCGTTAGACACGAAATTTTAGTATTTTTTTTTTTTTTATATTCATAATATAATGTGTAACCGCATTTTTGCGTACTATAAGCGGTCCAAAAAGTCAAATGTAATTATCATGAAGTTTGTGGAAGTTATTTTCGGCCAAAAGTGTCGGCACAAATACAGTTTATTCTTCAAAATACTTATACTCACGAAACACTGTGCTCGCGTTATATGTAACTCTGTCACGGCTATTTTGAAACTGGAGGTCACTAATCATTATTATTAATCATGTCCGGTCGTTCAAAAGTTAAATTATAAATATATTTTCGTTGTTTATCGATAAGAAAAAAAAAAAAAAAAAACAGAAATTTTTAAGTCAAACCGTCTGTTTAATTTTATTATTCAACGCGGAATTTGCGGTTTATATTATTGTACTTTTGAGCCAAATATTTTTCGGTTGTTTTATCGTAAAAAGTCAAACAGGATGTGTAATATTAATAATACTTCACGAATGAAAGAAATGATTTGCGTTTCTGTAAATACACCGAACAATAATATTATTATAACCGTACAAATTATTAACATTTTTTTTTTTTTTTTTAATTCCCCATGACCAATTTGACCTTTTAGTAAATAAATCATAATATTACGAGGAAACCGTGCTCTTCGCATGCATCATGTACTCCAAATTACATTTTTTTGTTGTTGTTGTTCTGTAATTAGGTTTATACACTACACAAGGTTCGGTTTTACGGTCCTTAACACGTAATTCAAACTCTAGTCATAATTACTCGAGTGTCTAATGCACTCCAGTTAGAACCAAGTAAGCGAAAATCAGCTTTTCAAAAAAAAAAAATGGAAAACCGAAAAAGAAGAAAAATATTTGCGTAAAGTTATTTATAAATTTAACTGTTAAATTATTTTTAAATGAAATTTCTGTTTTCTCGGTTAAATTATTATTTTTTTCAGGTTTTTTTCTATACGAATTTGAATCAATTGCTGTTGAGAATCAACCTAATATTCGGCCACGCATTTGATTGGATTAATTAGTTTGTAATGATAATAATAATTAACACGATAAAAATAAAGCACTAATTCCTTATTATACGACGCTGAATCCTTAGAATAATATAATACTCTGCGCACAAATAAAATTATTCTTGACTTAATCCAATTAATTATTCACCCGTGAAAAATTAAATATAATTTTTTGTAGTTTGTACTTATGTAAAAAAGGGATTTTTTTTTAAGGAAAATAAGAGTTCTTAAAAATAAATTTAAATAGTTATTGGAAATTTTTGCTACTAAGTAAGTGATCATATTTGAAAATTATGTACTGCTTTCTAGCGGGTTTCTATCTTGTCTATACTTTAATTTAATTTACTTCACTTCACTTTACTTTACTTTACTTTTTTTCATCCAATAAATAAAACAAAAGAAAAAAGCCGGACATACTTCGCACGATGGGTGTTCTTCGCTACTCCGTCCATTTCAAATTATCAAAAAATTAATCATAAAATATAAAACATTGAAAACTGATAATTAACAAAAAAAAAAAAACTGATTTTATCCAATTAACAGTTTTGTCTGAAAAACAAATAAAACTCACTTTTTTCAACTCCCATAAGATTCATTGTTAATTTTATTATTCTACAATGATTCCCTTCTGTTTATTCTGAGATTATGTACATATTGTACGTCTGTTCGTGACGCACAACGATAAAGTTTCGGCGCTCGTGCACAATGACGGTGGCCTACGTCATCGTGGGGTCGCGTCGCCTCCTCGGTTCGCGCAATCACCCCGTCACGCACCTCATTATACAGATATTATGATATTGACTGCAAGTGCCGTTATCCCAACCGTTATACACTTCAAGAGCAGCGAAAAACAAAAAGCTGGACATCCTTCACAACCATGGGTATTCTTCGCTCCTCGAGTGGGGGTACTCTTGGTGAGTATAATATTGAATTTTAAATGAATGATAAATCATTTCTTCAATAAGACCATTTTGAGCGGAGCTTCAGTTTATTCAAGATAATTTTAATTAAACATTTCAAAGTTTACTATTATAACATAAGATAAATAAATATTTTGTACTCAGCTAGTTTTACAACCCACTTTTGAACGAGAAAAGGAAAACGAATTACGGGGGAAAAAAGCAATTCAAATAGTTACCAAGTATTTCCATACGGAAAAGTGTTTACAAAAAAATAAAAAAAATAAATAAACATCAATATAAAAACATTAGCTTCTTCGCTTGACTCAGAATCCAAAAATAAAACGGTATACCGGTCGGGGCAGTAGTAGTAAATTGCGCCGGGTTATTTTAGAATTCCAAAAATATCGGGTAGAACACGATTCTACACTTCAATGTTCCACATTACCTGTGTCCATCTCATTACCATGACATTTCAAGCTCAAACAAATTGTCAACAGACTCGAAGCGTGTTTTGACACTCGTCGCTACGCTCGTGGTAGCGGTCACTTCACTCCGCTCAATCTATATACGTCCCTCGACTTACTGCGTAACGTGGGTTTCATTTTGATAGGATAATCGGGAATTATCGATAAGCTCTTGAGTAGCCAAAGACACGGAGAAAACCACTTGTGTCCCGTTTACCTTTTAGTGGTAAGTTGCGTTCCCGAAAATGGTATAGGATCAAGCGAATTTGAAAGTTGCCTTTTTAGCGAACACTTGTGTCCTTCATTAATATAAATAAATAAACTAAAATAATAATTCAAATGTACATTTGTTATTTTATTATGCATTTTTTCTAGAAATCCAATACAGTAAATTTATTCATTAATTACAGCCAAACGTAATTTTTGTTTTAAAATAATTTAAATCTGGAATTAATCAAAAAGGGCGGAAAAACCATTTTTTTTTTTTTTTAGACTTAAATATTGGTTTTAGAGACATACTAAATATTTATATATTGATTTTATTTTTTAGAAAATTTAGCTTTTTTTACAAAAATGCATATTTTTCCCAAAAATTTTTTTGAATCCAAAAAAGATTTATTCTACTCGCTAATCAATATTTTTCGATGCAATTTACCACCCGGTATTTGTTTCAGGTACCTAGTGAAAATTTTTCGGCGCGATTTACCACTACTACTCGTGTCTCCGGTAGTCAAAACTTTTCAACGCAATTTACCCGTCGTCCACCGATCGATTTGAACCCATTGGCCTCGGGGCGAACGGCGGGGATCCCGACGAACAAGTGTCTATATTACATAAATATACGCGTAGACAGCATCCGAAAAGTCTCGTTTTTTTTTTTTTTTTTTGTCTACCCACTGCCAACGACGGTGTTAATGAATTTTATTATAAACGACAAACGAAATTGAGCGCTAGTTTACGCCGCGGTCGTTTATCACTTTAATTGTTTAAACAATTATCGCGTATACGCGAGTATATAGCAATTAAAGACTAGACCGTGACGTATTTTCTTATTTTAACGACCCGTTTATCGATCAATTAACAGCATTTCGCGTTTGATTTCGTTCCATACACGTGTACACGCTTGTAATGATGGACATGACGTACTGAGTAAAAAAAAAAAAAAAAAAATGTTTTTTTAGTAAATACCCCTACAGTTACCCGGTAATTTGGGTAAATTCGACATTTTAGATTCTGAACGAAGTGAAGTAGCTAGTGTTTTTACAATGATGTTTATTTTTTTTTCTGTGTACAACTTTTTGTATGGAAATACTTTTCCAAAAGTTTTGATCAGCAACTTTTTGAAATCGGATTTGCCTCTAGATGGTACTTTAAAGAGGTCATTTTTTGAATTTCTCAATTCTCCATTTTTTTTTTTTTTTTTTTGGAAAAAACTAACCAAAATTTGAAAAAAACGACTCGGAAACCATCATTTTTTCGATCCGAACTATATGAAAATTTAAACATAGATAGAAAATAATATGAGAAAAATTTTGGGCACAAGCAAATTTTGGAAATGTGAAAAAAAAATTTTGGACATTTTTCTAACATTTTTTTTCTCATTTGTTCTTCATATTATTAACTTCTTTCGTTCAGAATCGTCTTATTGAAAAAATGATTTATCGTCTCTTTAAAATTCAATATATCCGTCAAAAGAATCCCACCCGATGTGCGAAGAACACCCCGACGAGCGAAGTACACCCATCGTGAGAAGTATTTCCGGATTTTTAAATTCTGATTTCATGAAACTGTTAAATGACAAATTATACGAATAATTATTACTATAATATATACCTAGTCAATAATATAAATAATATACCAAAATCTGTATTCTTATTGTTCAATAAATTGTATTATAAATTCCTATAGTTTAGTACAGAATGAAATATCACTAACGGATTTTTTTTTTTTTTTCGAAAATTTCAATATTAAATAAAATTCGACGACTCAGATTTTTTTGTTGCCTTAATCGCTGTATTTAAAAAATAAATAAAATGATAACAACTGGCAGTCAATCAACAAGAGAATTTCATTTTCCGTCAAAGTTACCATTGACAATGAAAAATGTTATTGTAGAACAATTTTTAGGATATATTATTTAAAAATTAACGTAATCATAGGTAATATAATATATTTATAAGCTTATTAAGAAAAAAAAAAATATTTACCCGAATATTGGGTAAGTAAAAAAACTCATGGGTAAATACCCGGTAAATTTTCAAAATATTTTCGTACCCATCGGATATTAACCCAAAGCATATTTACATGTACGTCACCTAGTAACATTGTTATTCCAATAATATTTAAATTATGTAATAATTTTTTCATCATTAATGTTTTATTTTCACTTATTTATATATATATAAATATAGACAACAAAATATATTTATACTGTAGACAACTTAATATACAATAATATACAATTATAACTTAATATACATATATTTAAGAATTTTGTGATAATTAATTAATAATCAGTTGTATTAATACATAATTTACGATTAAATTAAATTGCAAAATATTTAAAAATTATTTTGCATATTTGTGCTTCGTGAGTTCATCATTTAAGCTTCTTTGAGTGCATATTTTACAATTTAAAATATATAAAATTCCAGTCGTTACTTATGAGGTGCATGTGTCATGATTTGCTTTTGCTGTTGCACTAGTTAAACTGCTTTCAGGGATGGCCGGAGGGTAGAGGCAGGTAGTACAAATGCACCACCCGAGATTTTTTCAAAACTATTAAAACAGAAGACGTCGAAATATTTACCGGATTCTGAGAAATGCTAATCAATCATCCGAAAGTGTCGTTCAGTGGACGGTGAAAATGTGAAATCTTGTATATTTATTCTTTATTTAAAGATTTCGAATGATGTATTGAATTTTGATTGCTGTTTTATAGGTACCTAATGAAGGAATAACACTCTACTGGAACAGTAGCGGCTGTCTACTAGGCGACGTATTGAAACGAGGAAATTAGGAAAGTGATAAATTGTTTTTTTTTTTCATCAATACGCTTTTTAATATTATACAAGTATATATTTAATTATCATCATTCTGGTAGGTATTAAAAGTGGAAAGACAACTTAGGAAAGTGTGAATTGTATGAGTGTAAATTATTATGTAACTATAGTTAACATTAACAAAGAAAATATAAATTAATATTTTTTTATAAAATAGGTTTAAAAAAGGAGGGGAACTGTGCCCATGCGGTTTATATTTTGATAAATTATTGTCACACCTACTAGATGATTTTCTATGGATGTCGCTGGCTGTTTTAGTTTTGATTACATTGATTATATGAGTATTATTCATACATTTTTTTGCATATTTTTGTTTTATACTTAAAACTTTTAAACTTAATAATTTTCCTCGGGAAAGATGTGACAATATATAAATCTATAAAATTGTGTATACATTAATTATTAAAAATCGAATAGGTACATAATGAAGTCATTTAAGTAAAATAACATTTAAACGTATAATAGTTTTATCTTATTGTTATAATATTTATAATTATTTTGTCGTTGACAATCTGTACTGGACACTTGTTTTCATATTTTGTCTTATATCGTCGTTTTAAAACGTGAATAATACTTCCATAGAGTCTAAGGTAGTTGTAAGAATAAAGAAGAAAAAAAAAAGAAAACACTGCCATTGATATCAGCGATTGATGGGTTCAAGCGATGCTACAACATATTTCATTTTTGATTATTTACTTTTCACCATAAAACCATACTGAAAATAACATTATTTTTTAAAAGATGGGCTCGAACGGGAAAAAGTATATTATAATATTATATTATGTCGTTTCGTATTACGCGCACCACAGAATATAATGTTATTATTATCAGAGATAATAATATTGTGATTTACTCGAATGTGCGTAAAGACGATTAAACGACACTGCGAACGCCTGTTTTATTGGGGTGAGGGGGAGGGGGAGGGGGGGGGAATAAAATTCAACTAGCACACGTTCGACGAAAATCCGTAGGATAATCTGTGAAACGAATAATAATAGTAATAAAAATAAAATGAAAAAAAAGATACGAAAAATATAAAATAGATTACGCGGATTCGACTGCACAGTTGTGTTAAATAAAAAAAGTAAAATCGAAAATCCTATGCTCTTCGTGTAAATCTCGTCCACATTAAGCGCCGCCGTACATTTGATGTTTGAATTTATTAACGTCTGAATGTTCCGAATAGTGTGAATCCTATAAAGATTACGAATTCGCAACGAATATTAGTGTGTTTTATTTTCGTCAAATTGACGAAATATCGATAATCTCGAGCTTAGCCGAATAGTAAACGCTCTCGATGACCGGGTGGTTCAGCTGTGCAGTAAAACAATACGAGCCATAAACGTTTATATCCGCACAAACGCGTACAGGGCGTCCCAGTACGATTTGACGAATGCCAATAAATTTTGTTCCGTTAATGATTTTTAAATTGTCTTTTTTTGTTCGAAATTTCATAATACAGTTTTAGAAAAAAATAAAAATGGTCATTTTGTAAACTCGACTTTTTGAAAATTATTGTTGCTTAAATCTCTGACCTATAGATAAGTCCGTTCATTTTCTGCGATTTTTTTTTTTTTTTTAAATTTGCGAATCATATAATAATTTTATCAAAAACGTCATAAAAGTTATATTTTATAGTCAATTAGTGATATTAAGACTTATTTAACAATACTATTAAATTATTCACAAACTAACTTAAAGAAATCGTAGAAAACAAACGGATTAATCTTTGTAAAAGATTTAAGCACTAGTATTTTTTCTAAAATTTAAATTCACAAAATGGCTGTTTTGAATCTTTTCTAAAATTATAGTATAAAATTTATAATTTGAAAATTTGGGTTTGAAAAAAAAGTGTATAATATATATGTGTGTGTGTGTGTGTATTTTCAAACAAAAAGAAGTTAAAAATGTATTAATAGAACAAAAATTATTTGAATTATCAAATCGTACTGGGACATCATGTACGTATATGCTATAATAATGATTAAACCGAATGTACGCGTTAAAATGAGCTGACAAAAGTTTCAAGGAGTTTACTGGAAACGTATTATTTAAGGACGGACGTGGACTCGATGGATGCTCGTTTTATTCTGTCCTTCTGCCGTCGGTATTGATGACGTAATATGATTGTGAATTAAATTAAATCTTCAGTAATGTACATCGTACAATATTATTATAAACGGTTACTGAAACTAGTGCTGCAGTTGTCGTTTCGAAGGAAATAATATAAACAACGCATTTTGAGTTAGAACGTTGGAAGAAACAACGATAAACAAATCGTTTGAGCATACTCTCTGGGGAAAACGTGTTCAGTCGTATTTTTATATTCCTATTTGATAGAACCATCACAATACAAATGTGTGTTGAAATTGAATTTTTTTTTTTTTTTTGCGGGGGGGTTTCCGGCCTTTAAGACCATCCCGCAAAACAAATTTCCCTCCAATTTAGTCTATTTTCTGCTATTTCTCTCCAGTTTGCTCTTGGGTCAACTTCTTTAACATCTTTCTTCACACAATCTTCCCATCTTAGGCGTGGTCTACCTAGTGGTCTTTTTCCTTTTGGTTCCTCTTTGATT
>JAIPRM010000866.1:29730-46051 GCA_025469315.1 Stegophylla sp. TES_Ste_2020 | reverse complement strand
CATGTTTTGAAGACTTTAAACAAAATTTAAGTTTAGAAGATCATTGAGTGGAAATTTCAAATTTGGTAATCTTCTAATAAGGTACATTTATAATGTCTTTGAATTCTTTAAACACTTTTTAAAATCATAGTTTAAATAATATATAGTTTTTTTCTTCTCCTGAAAAATTTTTCAAAGTGGACTTGTCTTGTTCTTGCACTGAGCCCTTCAATTTTGAAAACAAAAAAAAATTGAAATAATGTCAGCAAATTAAAATTTGTGTAAGGATTAATTTCTAAAAAACCACATTCAAAAATACTGAAATGCTGCCGAAATATTAAGGGTGACAAGGGACTTTCGGGACGTACTGCATAATATAATAATTATGACTTATTATTTATTGATGTAATTGTATTAGTAAATATATTTAACTCACATTTAAAAACTCTTCAGTCCATATTTTCAACATTACACTCGGCTGAAAATTAAAAATATACATTTAATATTTTTTTGACTTAATTAAAAAAATATTAATAATAATATTACAGACAATTTAGTTACCGATACATAATAATTTAGTGGTATAACAAATTAGGTTTAGTTAAAATGTTTTACACGGGGAAAAAGTAGTGGTATATTGGGGCTCACTTCTCTTGTTTTTATTTTACTGTATGCTCTCTAAAACATACAATTTTACGGGAGTATATGACCATATAGCACATTATACTTATTAAATGTCATTTACTTCATTTGTGCATTATGCCATCGGTAATAAATATCCACAAAAAAGTATTTTCGAGCGTGATAAGTACGTGTGTATTTATTTAGTGAGGATGCATATAAAAAAATTTAAAACCTTGAATAGATTAATCATATTGTTGAAACTTCGTTTGTTTAAAACGATTATAATTTGAATTGACATGATCAAGAATTGACAAAGTTTGAAATTATATTGTTTAGTACAGACGTTGAAATAATTGTCATATTATAGATTATTTGGCATTGTGTTCAATGAACATAGTTAGTAAACGGCGTGTTTGAAAAAATATTTCTTGAATCGACAAAGTTTTAAATGATTTTATTTTTAATAAATGTTAAAATAACTGTCATACCGTATAAACGAATTCATTTTAAAAATTTGATTATTCAAATGTAATCGATTCTATAGTCATTGTTTATTTAAACATTTGTTAGTCTTCCCCGCTCCCGAAAATGATGATGTGTGAAAAAAAATAATATATGGAGTGAAACTATGCATTTTTATTTTTTTTTTACTTCATGATAAGATTTTTACCATTGTCGCGTAAGACATAATGCATACCTAAGTGACTGCATGAAGAAGGCGTATACCCTCAAATATTTTTAACAATACATCACTGGGAAAAAGTCATTTAATTATTTAAACTTAAACATTTTTTCTCTGGTAAACCACAGCACATCAACATTGAATTAGTTAGGATTTAGTTTAATTAACTAGGAACATGTTATAGGAAAATTCATTATTTTATTAATATGAAATAAAATTTAATATGTTAAGTGGAACAAGACATTTTCAAGAAGCATCCTTTCAGCCTTCATGTAATTAATACCTTATCACTATTAAAACAAAGTAACAATTTTAATGTCAATCCTTTAAGATTTTTTTATGACCTTGGTATTATAAAAAATAAAAAAAAACAACAAAAGTTAAATAATATAAAATTAATTCTAAAATCTCAAAAATGTTTTGATAAAAATTCAGGCATACTTCACACCAAAGGTTAGATTAGGTTAGGTTAAGGCAAGGTTAGGTTAGGCTATTCTTCAGTCCTCTTAGTAGATAGGCCGATTGAATTTTAATAAAACAATTCTGAACTAAGCTTCAGTTTATTATACAGAATACTGGATAATTATTATTTCCAATTTTAAAATGAGTATGTCCTTCCTTGGGTTACATAATTAAGTGAGCTTGTATTTTAAATAAGGTCGTATAACTAAAAATACCAAATTTTTATGATAGAAACAAGACATTTTTAATATACTAAACTTACTATTCCTACCACGAAAATGCTTCTCGGTAGGTAGCTTTTTTCGAAAAAAAAAAAAAAAAATTAAAGAATTGAGAAATTCAAAAAATGACCTCTTTAAAGTATCAACTATAAGCAAATCCGGTTTCAAAAAGTTGCTGATCGAAACTTTTGGACAAATATATCTATATGAAAAAGTGTTAACAGAAAAAAAAAAAAATATCATTGTAAAAAATTTCTTCACTTCGTTCAGAATCTAAAAATTTTACTCAGAAAAAAAATTTAATTCAAGTAGTGGAGTTAATAAGAATAATCCCCTTATAGGCATATTATGTTACTAGAAGTAGATAATCGAAAGTATACCGTGACTTATTAGAACTAATATTGATGTGCCACGAGTGTAATAAGTTTGAGAATCACTATAGTAATTGTCAGTATGTTTAACAATTGTTATTTAATAACAGAATGATCCATGTCCAATTCATTATTCGTGTAAATGATCAAATTTTTGTAATAAGTTAGGTTATAATAAGTATTAATAAGTACCACCAATTGATCGAAATTCGATCAGAAAAACAATATTAATTCATTTTTGTGCGATTGTAAATTGATCTTACATTTATTATATTGATATACACGCATTGAACTTAAATGTTGAACTAAAAATTATTTTGTTACTATAAACACTTGCAAAAGATAAAAATAGTTTTTCATATATTTTCTTACACCTAATGAATATTCCATAAATAATTTCAAATTACAATAAAATATAAACATCATAATAAAATGATAAAACGGATTATCGTAAATCAACATCGCTATAATATAATTAACACCTACTTGTGTTTATTGTGACGCTTCTAGCGTCTAGCGGTTAAAAAAAGTATAAAAAATGAGTATACTGGGTAACGTTTGAACCCGGTACCGTTGCATTCAAACTTGACACCCAGACCACAAGAACATCATTGAAACAGTAGGCATTTAATTATAGGTAATATTAAAAAATAATGAATTTTCAAAATAAAACAATTAAAAAACTATTGGAGTATGTGGATTGTAGTTTACACCATTGTACTCATCGTCGAAAAATAAATGAGATGGAGAAAATATGACGTATAACTTATATGTGTGTATTATCTTGATTGCCAATATTTGACCAGAACTTATAAAAACAAAGTAATTTCTAAATTCCGTAACTATCAAAAAATTTGTCATACTTTATTACACTTTTGTTGATTTTTGGTAAAAAAATCAAGTTTCTAATCGTTGTAGTATAAAGCTATAGCTAAATTACGAACCAATTTTATGAAATAATCGTTTACCACAGATTTTGTCGTTTTTACTAAATTTTTGGCAGTTATTCATTACTTTTGAAAAAATTATTTCTTTCAAGTACCTACCATCGACATGTCATTTCTAATCTAAAAATTTGCTGTATGAAACTTTTGGACAAATATTAATATTGGGGTTACCATAAAAGCATGAAATCAAATCGAGACAAAAAATAAAATTAGATATCAAATTATGTCAGTGTAAGTATTGAACAGACAACATAATAATTGAACACCTATTTATTATTTGATATAAAAGTAAAACAAATAGAGAAGAAATTGTTTTTCATAAATTATTAAATAGTACTAATAGTGTTATTTATATTTGCTTGTACTTGGTGTGGATTTGTTTTTATCCCATTCTTTATCAAATCATTCATATGTGACAGGCGAGTGGCGACGCAAGTGTTTTAACATGCCGCAAAATTCTAAACACGTATAACTTCATTAGATATACTTTACATTAAAATATACTCATCTATATTCCCCTAATTTTAATCATCATCCGTTTTTATCCGTTATAAAATTGATGCCTGTTGGTTACGATTAAAGGTAACTAGGCGGATACATAGGCGCAACTAGAGCTCTATTTCTAGGTAAGCTAAATTTGCATAATGTCAATGACCCGATGTCGAGTCAAAATGTAATGCTTCTAGGGACGCATTAAAAGGAGGACAAAAGGGGCATCTGCCAGGGTATGGTACATAAGACAGAATCCTACAAGACCAAATACTAAAGAGTCAACTTTAAATAGTCGACATAATAAAAGGCCGAATTTTCAATAATACTGAAAAAAAATAAATAATGAATGAGGTTTTAAGGTTGTGGAGGTAAATAAAACAAACCGATATGCTCGGCTTCCTGTGCAACGTGGGGATAGATATTTTGGCTTGATAATCGTCAATCGCATATATTTCATATCATGAAATATGGTGTACATACACTGATGCTGTTAAGAAATTAATTCGATATCTTTTCATTGTCAAAGGAAAGAATGCTTCTGATAAAAGTTATAAAATTCAAGAAGAAATAATCGAAGTTCAAAACGACAGTAGTTCAACAAATTTGTTTGCTAATGAGAACTTAAAGAACAGTTTTGGTGTAAAAGGGTCATGGGATATCCAAATATTCGACAAACAGCCTTGTGTTTTCTCATAGTTTTTTCAATCTCATATTTATGCGAGCAAAGATTTTTTTTTCACTATTCACAAAACAACAAATAAAGAAATTTACTGAAATTGTCTTGTATTGGGTAACAACATCATTCCAGAATTCCCAACTAGCCAAATATGCACATACCATACCAATAAGTCACATTATCTATTAATTTAAATATTTTTTCAGATTAAATAAGTTCTAATTATTTTAACTTGTATTTTTTTCACATATAAGTAAGAATAAATTAATTTAAATTGCTAATATCTCATTAATATCAATATGGATTAAACATAGGAATTTTAATTTGTATCACCTTTTCTTATTAACTTAGTCATTTGTCAATAAATAAGTTGAAAATAATAGGTAGTGAGGGAAGGGGGCGGTGAAATTAATTGGTGGTCCGTGATGGTGATGAATTCATAAAAGTGGTCCGTGCATTGTGTTAAGTTGAGAACCACTGCCCTAGAGCGAAGTATGTCCGACTTTTTAAATTTAATTATGCAGTCATATAAATGGGATTTCAAACGATATTCAATTTTTGAACATGACAACTGAAGCCTTAAGTGATACTTAATAAAGAACATAAGCTTATAAGGAAACAACGTAATAAGTAGGTAACTATTTTATACTACATATCATAAAACAATAATTATTCAAGTACCTACTTATTACTAAAGATATCTTATACACGTTATTACAATAGAAATTATACTAACACTTCTGACAGAATAATCAACATAATATCTATCTAAAAATAGTGTTATTGATGCTTAATTAAACTTAACTTTGCGTAATTACATGGTATATCAAAAAAAAAAGCTTTAAAATAATGTATTTATAATGTTCACCTATTCAAGGCTAAAATAATACCTAGATTCTGAATGAAGCAAAGAAACTAGTAAATTTACAATGATTTTCACTTTTTTTCTCGATCTGTGAACACTTAATCATATAGAAATTGTCCTAAAGATATGTACCGTAGCTTTTTAGACCGGAAATCACACACAGACAGTACTTTAAAGAGGTATTTTTTCAAAATTATCAATACTTGCTTAAGCGTAAGGGAAAACTACTAAAAATTGAAAAAAAAACGGTAAAATATTCTATAACCTGAATTTTACAAAATTTTGTTTTTTAACTTTACTTTAAAAATAATGGAGATAGAAATTTGAAACTTTCACCAACTACTAAAAATAGTCAGCATATTTCATATTAAAAAAATTTGACCAGTTTTCAGCTAAGAATAGAACTTTGAAAATATTAAATATGTCTAGTTTTTTACAAGTTTTTATTTCACACAATTTCCCATAATCCGAACTTTATAAAAATTTTAATACGAATAGAAAATAATATGAACAATAATTTAGTGAAAGAAAATTTTTAATATGTGAAAATTATTTTATCACACTTTTTTAGTTAAACGTTTCAGATTTTGAGTGAAGCGAAGAAGCTTATGTTTTTACAACGATGTTTATTTATTTATTTTTTCGTTCTCTGTAAATACATTTTCGTATAGAAATACTTGTCCGAAAGTTACCTAAAATTACACACTTTAACGTACATAAAAGAAAATTGATTCAATCGATTTTTATGAAACTTTGTACCCACTATCTAGTGGGAGAAATTCATTACGAATATTTTGGTGTAATAAAATTTCTTACGGACGAATAATTAAATATTCGACAAGGTTTTGCTAGAAAAATAATCGAAGAAAGTACGGACAAATTTTATAGTGTATTTCTAGTAAACGAACACACTAAAATACTGGTAATGTTTTTCGTTTATCTTATCTTATGTATTTTCAACGCTGAATAGGATGATGTGAACTAAAATTGGCGCACATCAATAATTTTCAAACCGTGATTGACAAGAGGTGACACGATATAGGTATTTTTATTTTTATTAGTTATTATTAGGGTTTGGGACTTATTGTACATTAATTGTTGGAAATATGCACCTAAAATAACCAAAATATGAAACTAATTTTTTTTTTTTATAAAATTTGATATATTACATTATAAATTCAGACAATGATTAGATATATTGATTGACGTATAACAGAAAAAAAAATTTCGGGACATACTTCACCACCATGAGTGTTCTTCACTCCTTGGGTGAGATTCTTTTGGTGGGTGTATTACATTTAAAAAAAATGATAAATCATTTCTTGAATGAAAAAAAAACATAGATTTGTAAAACCAATACATTTTTTGCTCTGCTCAGAATCTAAAATGATGTCGACCTTTAAAATAAATCTATTAAGCTTAAAACGTAAAAATGCATAAATATGCTATAAATTTGTCATATTATATGCGTAAATATAATATAAATTTGTCAATTATGCTTAAATATGCTACAAATTTGTCAAATATACATTTTGCCTGAAAAAAAAATGGCAAAATATGCACAAAATTTTTTTGTATTTGTGTCCATTATGTCTTGAAATAAACTTATATCTCGCTTAGTTTATTCTGCAGCCATTATTAAAGAATATCCAAGTGCAACAAGTCCCGAACCCTAGTTATTATTTAGTTTAAACAATAATATTATTTTTTTCAAACCTAATTTTGACTGATATGCACATTTATAATTAACGACTATCAAACCAAAATGTCCCCACGTTGCATGGCGAGTCGAGAGATACTTATGATGTTATCCAAATATCAAATAAAATAATACCCAAATATCAATTAATGGACAATTATTGATGATTTTATGTTATGAAAATAAATTATTATAGCTTATTGTATTTTTCTAAGAACATTAATTACCTGACAAACACATAAACACAAAATTTTCGAGTATTCAACGTTACAACTCGACTCGACTCGAAAAAATTATATAAAAAAAACACTACTCACCCAACACTATTAAATAACAGTAGTTATTTGTTAAATATATCTAACCGACAATTATAATTGTATATTATCTGAAGCTCCGCTCAGAATCGCTTTATTGAAAAAATTATTGATTGTTTCATTAAAATTTAACACGCCTACCAAGTCTCACCCTAGGAGCGAAGAATAACCATGGGATATGGACCGAAATAAGTCCGGACTTTTTTTAATATAAGTTGTATAACTGAAGCAAAATTAATGGCATAATCTCATTTAAAAATATATAAAATAATAAAGAAACATCTCAAGCCACGAGCAGTGGAATTACGCATTATCAACAACAATCAGTAAAATTTGAAATATATTTTTTTCACTACGTAAACTGATAATTAAGAAGATTCACCGAAGAAACCATTACATTTTTCAAACCATTAATGAAAAGGTATAAAGCAGTGGTCCTTAACCTTTGTATGTTGGCGACCCAAGAATTTTGTAATTTTTCTCACGACCTTTTTCAAAATAATTTCAATACCGTCTTCCCACCCTCACTTATTTTTTTCTATGTGGTAACTAAAATAAAATATTACTCTTCGTGCAATTCTTTATTTATTAAAAACCAACGGCTAAAATGATAAATTATAAGCTTGTTGACCAAATTATTTATAAAAGAAGTTTCATTCATTATTTTTAAAATAATTTCACATTGGCAGTCCAAAATTAAAATATTATAGGTATCAACGTTATAAATTTTTAGCGATCCATTCAAAATTATTCGCGACCCTATAGTTGAAAACTGCTGGTATAAAGAATACAGTGCAATTTTCAATATACATTTCGAAACAAAGCCTAACTAACTGGCGAATTTATATTCTTTGTAATCATAGAAATCATGGATCAATTATAATATAAAACAAAAAATTCAAACAACATTACAACGTAAAAATTATCAAAAGAAAAAAAAATATTGAAATTATTGTAGAAAAATATTAAATTATCATTTAATGAAAAACTAATCAAAATCGTGTATAGTTGTAATAAATTACTTTTCAGACACGCTTACACATAAGTGTGAGCATGACAATAATCATTGTAGTAGTCATAGTAGTTAATAATAAATAGCAAGAACCCTGGTAAATACAGTGAACCTAGAGGCCTAGTTTGAAAGTTTTCGATCGCGAGCCATCCTCCTGAACATCAGTTAAGTTTTATTTAAGTGGTTGAGTTGGCCTGAACGGTTCATTTTAGCAGATATCTATTATGAACAATTTTTTTTTTTTAAAGATCGACTTCTAAACATTTTTTTGTAATAATTATTGAGTACCTATATTGGATATAACGATGATATTGAATTTCCTCAGCGGTGGACACTTGATAAAATTGACTAAAAATAAATTCTAACAAGATCGACTTTGAAATCGTCCACGATCGATTGTTTGGCTGCCCCTGGTTTACTGTATATCTACATGACATTTACAAAATGTATTAATAATTAATACATACATAATGAATTATGTATAAAGGTGAAAATGACGAACACGAGCATAATGCTTATAACAAACGCTGAATCACTTAGATCATCTACACTTGTTTGAGCTCATGTCTAAATGCACCTTAATTTTTATTTTCTAAAAATGCTTTTTCATCTTCATGGTCAGGACAAATCTTTATTCTCTTTTTAGTCAGTAATCTGTCCCATCTTGCTCAATTAATAACCAACAAACAGCCTTATGTCTAGCTGTCCTGAGTATTATATTATTATCTTATAAACATAATTAAAGTGCCACAAAACGTCAAAATTATGTTTCGATTATTTTATATTTTTTATGAAATATAAAAAGTAAAACTAATGCCAATTTAATTAATAGTTTAAATTTAAATGACAAAGATTAATAAAATGTAATAATTAGTTAAACAAATAATATAAATATAAGTCAGAACTCTGAACAGGTGTTAATTAAATCAGGGGTTTTCAATGCTTTAGGCCGAGGACCACTTTTCCTCGATTTACAATAATTTCGCGGGCCGCACACTCAATAACAAAAAGCCGAACATACTTCTCACCATGGGTTTTTTTCGCTCCTCGGGACTTGTTGGGTGTGTTAAATTTCAAAGAAATAATAAATAATTTCTTCAACAAAACAATTCTGAGCGGAGCTTTAGTTTATACAGGATAACTTTAAAAAAAAAAATATTAAGTTTTCCTACTACAAACCATAAACAAGCTCAAAAAATTGAGAACGGGGAAAAAAATATTTAATGAAAGAAAAAAAGCCGGACATACTTCACACGTCGTTTGCACGACGTGTGGGATTCTCTTGACGGGTGTATTTAATTTTAAAGAAACAATAAATCATTTCTTCAATAAAACGATTTTGAACGAGGGAAGTTAATAATATAAAAAAAAAAAATGTTAAAAAAATGTCCAAAATTTTTTTTTTACATTTTCAACATTTTCTTGCACCAAAATCTTTCTTATATGATTTTCTATCTATGTTTAAATTTTCATAAAATTTGAATCAAAAAATAATGGCTTCCGAGTCGTTTTGTCAAATTTTGGGTAGTTTTTTCCAAAAAACAAAATGAAGAATTGAGAAATTCAAAAAATGACCTCTCTAAAGTACAATCTAGAGGCAAATACGGTTTCAAAAATTTATTTATCGAATACTATTAAAGTGAAATTTCTGATTCAGGGTTGAAGACAATTAAGTATTTATACTACCCAAAAAAGGGGTAACGACCAGAAAAAAAACTTTTCATTGTAATATCAAAACATTATTTGCTTTACTCAGAAGTCAAAATTTAAAATTATTTGGTATAATCATTTTACAGGTTTGATTTATAATAAAATTATTCTAAACAACTTTAGGATTCATTTTAACATACATATAATTATATGATTAACATAAAGAAAAATATAAATTAAATAAATAATTGAAAAACATGATTTAATTAAACGAAAATAATTTGAAACTACAAGAGAAGTACATATTCTATATACTTGTTTAACAGTAAAGTAAAAAGATAAAAATTTATAATATGCTTAAGTACCCTTTAAAATATGTTTGAACCAAACTTTGATTTCCTTTAAAATCTATAGATACTTGACCTAAATAAGTATAATAATATTTGACAAGAATACAGTGAATAACTTAAAATAATTACATACATAACACATTAATCATTCCAACTAGGTATGAGATGTAATTTATTTTTATGATGTTATGTTATACTATTAGTGGGCTATTGTTTTGAAAATCTTTTGTCATAAGATCTACTGACCTGGAGTTGGGTATAATAATTAATTGCATAGAATAAATGAGTTATGAAGCTAATTGGGAGGATTGTATAGGTAATATGTATTATCATAGATATTGAGAGCTTTAACTCTAAATATAGACTAAAACATTTTAAATATTTAATTCATATTTTGATTAAAAGATTAAAAGATTAAAGTAAATACCTAATTTTTATAAGTTAAAATTGTAGTAAAAATATCCTAGCAATATTATTACAACTAGTGCAATTAATTAGAACAAAAAATTAGAGTAAATAACTTTCTATCTTTTATAAGGTATAACTGAGGGCATAATAATGGTTTGAATCAGGAATACAACCATGAAAGTAAAACGACTTGTAAATCTGATAATCTAAATTGATGATCTAGTCTTAAAATAAACAAATATTAACTCAATGCATAATAATTAATTGTGTACCTAGTAGAACATTTTAATGTGTACCTACAACTAATGTAAATAATATGACTATTTAACTCAATTCTAAAACAAAAATGTAGGTAATTTCAATTTTAAAAAATCATTTAAATTAGTAAAAACATAAAAATTCATTTTTTCAGAAAAAAAAGTTCAGGAATTTTAAACTTTTATAATAAATTAAAAATTTTAGTTACAAATTAGTAGTAACAACCACAGATATATAAAATAAGATAGATAGCTGACTGTGTTCTTAATTATAATGCCTAGCTCCATTTACAATTTTCAAATTAATATTTACTATTTATAAACATAGCATAACTAATTTTCTTTAAATATCCATCTAAACATTGCCCAAGTGGAAAATGGCACTGGGCATCATAATTAAATAGGTTGTATACAGAGTCGGCTACCTAGTTATTATATATATATATATATATCTGTGATAATAACCAATTTTCAAAACTCAAATTACTGGTAGGTATATAGGTAATTTTAAATTGTAATAAATAATATTTTTTAGTGATTTTAAAATAAATAGTTTAATAACATAATATGAACAAAAAAGCAGTCTATTTTACAATATAGAATAACTTTTTAACTTAGTATTACTTATACATACCTACATAAAAATTTTGATCATATTTACATAATTTTTAAATTCAATTTTTAATTACAAGTGAACAGTGTTCCAACTTCTCATTAAAGATTTTTATTTCATTAAGAAGATACCTAAACACTCAAACTTATAATTTTAACCTAGCGTAAAATAATAAATTGGTCCTTCTTTTACTCGTGTTATGTAATTGTTACTTATTACGGTACTAGTAGGTACATAACTGAATAAGTAAAAAAAAAAAAATAGTAATTTTAAAACATAGTACCATCTCACTGATCTGAGATATATTCAGTGCGCCACTGCCGCCACTGGACATGTATAAATTGTGAGTGCACTATTATTTGGCACCCATCCACAAATAAGATACCTACCCAGACCAAAAACTATCCTGTTTTCAATCCACTAGTTTTAGAAAACTCCTGTTATTATCAATATCAAGACTAATTAGGATTTAATTCGCCTATCAAAATAAATAATTTGAAAAAAGATTTTACAGCACAATAAAATCCATACTCAAAATAATTAAGGTTTGTTGAAGGCTGTTATCAAAACTGATAACAATTCAATTTGATAACAATTTAAAATTTCAATTTTTAACAATTTTATGTTTAATTTTTAGTGGCATTAGGTAATACATAATATTATTATGATTTTTTCAGTGACAGTTTAAATTTTTGAAATTATTCAAAAAAATATTAGTGTATTAATTATTATTATATAGTAGGTATACAGTATAATGAATACATCAACATTTAACCTACCTAAAAATGTTTTAAACAATATAATATTTTACTTCTTAATCAAAAATTCATTAAAACTTTGTCAGAAAAAAACGGAGGTAAAATTAAAATTTCAAAAATATTTAATACACTTATTTATAAAACCTATAAAAATATTCAATAAATAGCTATTTGAGAGCGAGTAATTTTAAAGATATTAATACTAGGTACAAAAAAGAACATTAGTAATTTGTATTACAATTTAATCGTACAAAATAATAATTCACAAACACATACTGATTGTATCTTCGAATAAATCATTCTAATCGATTAATTTAAACTGTGCACAATTTAGCGTGATAATTTGATAAAAAAATATTAATATATAAATTCTAAGTGTGCCATAAGGCTACATAAATTTAAGTTCTATATTATATAATAATAGTCTTATTTTATCGTGTACAAAACACTCACATTTTCAAAAATTGAACCGATATTGGCAGTGACCAACAGAATGCGGGTAGTGGACGATTCGCTTGCCATGTTGGCTGGACGTGGAAAATGTTCTCCGAGAGAGTAATATAGTCGACTAGTCACAGCGCCAGCGGCAGACAAGACGTCTAGTGGTGACAATTATTTCCCATGCTCTCCGAACACGACGGAGTGTTATAGCGGCCGATCGATGGATGTCGTGCGCGGCGTGTGCGTCGTACCTACGTTTTATTACGATGGGTAAAAAGACGACATAACTCGAATAAGGACGGCGCGGCGTCAATCGCGTACGAGAAGAGAATCGTTTCCGACAAAGGAACGTTTGCGTTTGACCGGAAAAACAACTTTACGTTCGCCGTCGCACATGCTCTCTCGGGCACACACAGACCACAGTCTCTCAGAGAATTATAATATAAAAAACCGCTGTCGTATTATATCAATACGTACGTCTATGTATTATGTACAGTTATAATACCATAATAACGAACGTGCAATCCGTGGTTGTGACACACAACGTCTAAGCTCGGCCACTACAACAGCCGCGACGCGCCGTTTCCTATGAGAACGGGGTATTACTGTTATTATTATTATTACTATTACTATTGATAAGGTGATTAAAACGACACGCCCCCATGCGATGACGTCAATGTATAATATGCTTGCGTACACGGCTTGCGTGCGAGTTCTCCTTCACCGCACTCAACTCAATCAAACTCTCACACTTCAACTGTCTCACTTCTTTGATCTTTCTCTCTCGACTACGCGTATAGATAAAATCACTCATTCACACACATTGCAATTGCACAGATACAATAACGATTCGAGTGTGTGACGTGTGTAAAAAAAACGTACACTACGAACTGTGAAGACATGTATTTATGGAACTTCAAAACAATTAAATAAAAAAATAAAAAAAATGACATGGTTTTTTTATTTTTTTCACACTAGTAGTATGTCAAAGGAACCGGGCGACGATTTGGAATACGGCCACGGTTTAAATAAATATTTGGTAGGAACGCGAGTGCGTTCCCACTCGACGGCTGCGAGTTGTGACTGCAGCTGCTTACAGGCACCACTTGGACCTGCTGATCAAACAGCCACAGATATGAGACAGTAATACGCGCGCTATACCGATCGTTTTGGTAATAAAATGTTTTTCATCTATTTTATTATAAAACTGCAGTTATGAAAATCGATATAAATTGAAATTATTGCGCGCGTACGAAAGAATTAACGCCGTTTGATATAGGTAACCAATTATACACACCAGCATGTAAAGCAAAAGCGTTCAGGCGTGTTTTTATTTCTTATAATATATTTTAACTTCTTGCAATCTTTGATTTTAAGTTGTCCTTCAATTCCGACTGGAAATTACCACAATGTATTACAGCAGTCCTCTGTTTGTATCCATGTGCATTATCATTGCCGTAGATTATGCAAAGTCAACTATTATGAAAAATGTCAATGAAACCGAGATGTTTTACTACGAAATAACACCAGAACTTTTTAACTGGACAAACGGTATTTGAAATAGATTGCTTTGTATATTTTTTTAGCTCTTCCATTATTTTATTTGTTTTTAAATTGATCATCTAGGTGTTGATACTAACTTTGTATATACTCCATCCTTACACAATTACCCAGACTTGGTACCTTGGATCTATTACAAGTTCAACAATAAAAATAGAAATGGATATTTGTATGGAACTCCGCCTGCAATCTCAATGGAAAAACAAATCCAAGTAATCAAAATTATTTGTTTAGATTACAAAATATTCACAAAGTTAAAATATAAAAAAAGTTGAATTTTTAAAGAAAAGGAATTTCTGTCATTTCAAATATTGGTTGATTACTGTAGAGCTTTAAAATTAAAATCTTAATGAATAAAATATTCAAAACACAAATTACTCTTAAAATATTGGTACATCATTTTTAATAGAATTAAATTTTCTTCTCATTACACTTATTTATTAAAACTTCTACAGAACATGCTTTATACCTCAAAATGTTTACACCCTTTCAAACTAGCTTAAAACTTAAATATTTGATTTTATAAATTATATAATACAATAAAGCAAACCTAGGCCTTTCATTAAAAAAATTAATAAAGGGAAATTTGTAAGTATTTAAAGTCTTGGAAATTGTTTAATTTGTTGTTTCAATTCTAGACTTTCTTTTCACAGATAATGTACATACAATACATCTCTGTTCTTAATATCTACCTGTAATTTTTAAATTTTTTTTGAATACTTTTAGATAAAGCATTTTGTTATATTTAAAATTTTTTTAGTTGGATATTATTGGATTAAACAAAAAAACATACCAAGTTCTCACACAAGTTATCCAATTAAATATTGCCAAAAGATCTGGTAAATATATTTAACATATTACTTAGTTTAAAAATATAAAAATTAATCTCCCTTGAACTGCCAAAAGTTATTCTAAATATGTTTGATTTTGCTTTTAAATCAACATACCTACATACTTTACCATGCATAAGGATTTATACTAGTTTTAATTTAATCAATGAATGGTGTTTTTTAGAATATGCAAAATATGAAATTAGGTTGAAAATCAATAATTTGAATGTGGAAGATATGTTTCAAGAAGAACGCATACAGTATTTATTGGATATATTTAGACAAAATTTATGGTTGGACAGTAAAAACACTTTGTATGTAACATTTATTGCATCTGCTAGTGACCTAGGACAACGATTACCCTTAGATCCAAATGATACAGAGGGGTAAATATCATTTTTCTTAAATTTAAAATATTAATTTTCAAACAAATTATAATTAATTACATATTTTAATTAAAGGGAATAAAAAGAACTCAATTTTAAAGGAAAAAAACATTAGCAGTGACAATATGTTACTTTTTCAACTATTAATTACTATTTTTAGATTTGAGTGGAGCGAAGAAGCTTTTGATTTTACAATAATGTTTATTTATTTTTTTCTCTCTTTCTGGAAACACTTTTTTGTACAGACATATTTGTCCAAAAGTTTCGATCAGTATTTCTATACATCCAAAATTACACCCAGATGTTACTTTAAGAGGTCATTTTTCAAATTTCTCAATACTTTTTCCAAAAACGAGGAAAATCTGTTGAAAAATTGACAAAAAAAAAACAATAAAATATGCTATTACCTGAATTGTCTTAAAATTGAAAATTTTTTTTTAACATAATTTCAAAAATAATGTAGTTAGAAACTTTCATTAACTAGTGAAAATGGTCACGAGAACACTTCATAAAAATTTCAAAAACATTTGATTAACTTTGAGTTAAGTATAGCATTTTGAAAATTTCTCATTTTTAGATTCTGAACGTTAGTGAAGAAGCTTATGTTTTTACAATGATGTTTATTTATTTATTTTTTTTTTTCCGCTCTGTAAACACTTTTTCGTATAGAAATACTGATCCAAAAGTATCGATCAGTAACTTTATAGATCCCAAATCGGATCTA
>JAIPRM010000866.1:0-29630 GCA_025469315.1 Stegophylla sp. TES_Ste_2020 | reverse complement strand
TTTTTTCTTATATTATTAACTTCCTTCGTTCAGAATCGTTTTACTGAAGAAATGATTTATCGTTTCTTTAAAATTCAATACGCCCGTCAAGAGAATACCACCCGTCGTGCGAAGAACACCCATCGTGGCGAAGTATGTCCGGCTTTGTTTGTTAATTTTTAAGTAATACAATTTTTAATTGTATTAAAAATTAAATAATTAGAGCCTCTTAAATTTATTTTATTATGACATTTATATTTTATTGTTATTTGAAATTATTGATGGAACATTTTAGGTGTATGGGAATATATGAAAAATCTATTTTTGTTTTACATTAATGATGTAGGTATGTAACAAAATTATTTTTAGTTCAACATTTAAGTTCAATGTGTATATATCAGTATAATATGCGAGATCAAAGTACAATCGCACAAAAATGAATTAAATTCGTTATTCTGGTTGAATTTCGACCACTTGGTGATACTAGTTCTTATTAAGTACATTATTTTATCATTATTTTACACATATTTTATATTTTACTCAAATAATTGCATATGGTTAATTCTGTTATTAAAAAACAAATGTTAAATATATTGAAAATTACGATTATTATATTTTAAATGAATTTCGCTTGAAAAAAATTTTTATCGTTTCATTAAAATTTAATACATCCGCCTTTATTAAATTTTATCTATCATCAAGATAAAATAGATATGTCATTAAGTTGCAAGAATTTTTGTTGTTAAATCATTAAAAGTACTCTTTTTGTTTAAATAGTCACTTTTGCAATGTTTAACCTTTTCAGGTTTGAATCATTTGGTTTTAGTGAATTGGGGTTGTTGAGATAATATAAGTCTCAAAATTTTTTTTTTATTTTTATATTCAGAGTATGGAAAAATGTAATTTTCTTTATATTATTGTCTTCATCAATGTACATTTATGTATAAATTTATCGTACCTAAAATATTATAGCAATTATATTTAATAATAATATAATGATGATATTATATAAGTGATTGAAGTAATATTTGTTTCACGTAACTCACAAAATTTGTATCATATTCTTTACTAATATTAATTACAGCTTTGATTGGAAATTGAAGCTGTGCCTATGTAAAAAAACCTGAAATACTTTTCACCATGGGCATTCTTTGCTTTTCGTTGGTATTTGTGTTAAATTTTAAACTATAAATATTTTCTTCAATAAGACAATTCTGAGTGGAGTTTCATTTTATTCAAGATAATTTTACTTCAAAATTATATAATTTATTAATATTACAAAAATGTTTATTTTTCACATTATACCTACCTATTATCTTGTTTAAATTTTGTATTAGAAAAAAAAAAAATGAAAGACATTTTTGTTAAATTTTGGAAAAACTATTAAGAATTTTGAAAAATGGCCCCCTCTAAAGTAGTACCAAATTTTTATTGAACCCTTAAATAATAACTTGTGTTTGGTGGAATCCATGGCTGATTCAATTTCAATTTTTCTTCAACTATTAACTTATCATGAATTAAACATTATGCATTATGAATAGAGATGTGAATTTTGTAGGAAAGTGCACATGTTTATCTGATAACAACACAAAATTTGATTTGTATAACAAAAAAAAAGTATTATTAATTTTTAGAAGATTTAAATTTTTTTGATAATTGATTTGCCTTTATACTCTGTTTTAGATAATTTTATCATATTTTTTTGCATCAAATTATGTTAATAATTAATATACATCTTTACAAAAATATTATTATCTTACATGAGTCAAGGAGAGATATATTTTTGCAGCATAATATATAAGTATATTTTTTAGTTGTTTATTCAAGGCATATAAATCTAAACCCTATTAATAATATAAAATCAGTAGATACTTCTGATCTCCATTAGAAAAAAAAAAAACATGAAGATTATTAATTAGTATTAGTTACTGATACATAATATAATAATGAAGTTTATTTTATTTATTTATTTTTCAAATAATTATTATACCTATAATTTTAATAATGTATAATATGTCATCCCATAGTGTTGTTGTCCATTTAGGCAGCGAGGCAAACTTTTCAAAAATATTATATGATCTGAAAGAAGAAATCAGTAAACTACAAGAAAAAATTAGTATTTGCCCAAAGGATTTTAAAAGAACAAGTGTTGAAAGATATTTCCGAGCCGATGGCTTCAATTTAGATTGGTGCAGCTTTAAGCTTGTAAGTAAAATAAAATGATTTTATTTATATTTTACCTTAACTTAAACCAGGCCATGTGTTACTGTCATCTTCACAGCCTCACCCCATCTCATCTATACATGAAATTTACTAGGGATGAGAAGTTATAGGTGTTGTATGTTTTTGTCACAAAACTTATTTATTGAGTAAAGAAAATTTAAATTAATGGCGCTCTGCCATTTTATTGACTGGAATAGCATTACACTTCTTATTAGCATATGCTATTGAACTAAGACTTAAACCATTTGTAAAAATTGTGTAAGATCAATATTTTAAAATGGTAACTTTCACCACTTGGCGGTGATCAACTATCCATTTTAGGCGAGGTATAAGTCCAAAACTTATAGAGTTCATATTAATTGTGATATTTACTTTTTTGATGCATATAAATTTTAAAATTTACCTAAAAAGCAAGTTGAACACAAATTAATTAGGTAGTTAAGTCCACTATGATCAATTCCATAAATTGAAATTCCCATCGTAATTCAAGACATATTTTGGTTTAATATCAAACTTTTAAAGGAATATTATAATATAGTAGAATTATTTTACTCTTATTTATAATACAACTTTATAAAAATTTTAATTTGTAATATACAAATAAAATATTTATATCATAAAATCATTATTACAGAATAACACATAGAAACCAATTGTGACTATGGGATGTATAATATATTATAATATATTTATATTTTTTTCCTAAAATGTGGAAATTGATAATATTTTTATTTCCTATAGCCTTTAACATTTAAAAATCAGTCTTTTCCTTATCTTAAGACAGGTTTCACTATTAATATTCACATTTTAGTCAATTGATAATTATACAAATTTTTTCTGTCTTACTTTATTCAGGTAAAAATAGAAAATTCGAACCAGAATAACAACATGAATGTCCAAGATGAAACATCAACATACTCGGAAGAAAACATATGGACATTAATTGAATCTAAACAATACAGTCAGCTTACAAATGCAAATACCACAAATAAATTTAGCATAACATTAATTATAAGCATCATCTTTGTTATTGGTATAATCATAAGTGTTGGTGTTTTTAAATGGCATAAAAATAAAAATAATGATATAATTTCATAAAATTTAAAACAAAATTCAAAATTATTATAAATTTTTATTAACAACTTGTGTATAATATAATATGCATATGTATCAATGAGTTTGAAAATTATATATTTGTTCTAGATAAGGTATGTCAATTATTGTATTTAGTTAGACAGGACCTCAACAAATATTTAAACTAAGTAATTATTATTTTCTTTAAAAAAAAATCATTATATTATACTCATACGTTAAACATTTCAAATTTTTCAATATCTTTAGAAATTAACTGAACTTAACAAACATAATATTAATGCAATTTAAAAAAACTAGATTAGGGTTATTGTTTTCCTACCTTAATTAGTCTTTATGATAAAAATTAACAACAAAATTGTTTAAAGTATACGAACATACTTATGTAAAGTTAAGAACAATGCAATTTCAAAAACTAATTAATCAAACTAAATATTAATTTTGAAACAATAGTGCTTACATTCATCATGGAAAGTTGATCAAAAACATTTTTTTTTTTTTTAGGTTTCTTTTAAATTTAAAATAGTAATTATATAATATTAAAGCACTAAGAAAAAATTAAATAAAGAGAAAATGTGGATTAAAATGTATTGTTTTACATTCACAATATATATTTAATTAGTTGGTTTAAAGATTTAAAATAGAAGGAAATATAGTTTTTATCAAGTAAATTAATCAAATGAAATAGCCAATATTTAAGAAAATTGGCATTCAGTAACAATGAGTGTCTGAGTTTGAGCAGTTTCCACACCGTTTGGCATAATACGGACATTTTGTAATGACCCTATGACATTGTCTTTATTTACATCACCAGAGTTTTGGTAACGCAAATATGCAAAACCTCTAGGACCTCTCCAAGTAATATGCCTAGAAAAAAAATTGTATTTCAGTCATTAATTTTATCATAAATAAAAATTAAAAAGATATTTCAAACATACAAAGGTTTAACTTGACGCTCCAATAAAGCAGCTTTTAAATCACGTACTCTGACATTATTTGCAATGTTTCCAACTTTAAGGACAAATTCATCACCATTAATAGATCTAGCATAATTTTGTTTTTCATTTGAACTGTAGTAACCAGGACGATTGTTATTGTAATGAGGCCTCGATTCCCGTATATAGTCCCTCTAATAAAATGTATCGTATATACAACAATTAACATTTAAAAATAATATAATATACAATTCTGTTTAATAATAATTACCTCGTTGTTTTGTGATGTCATTCCATTACGATATTGTGGGGGTCTAAAAACTCTCGAGTTAGTATAACCATCTTGACGAATTCCAGAACCTTTAGAGTAACTATTACGGCGATTAATCACCTCATTATAGTAACCGTTTTGACGAGGTAGCGAATCATTAGAATAACTATTGTGACGAATAGCATGATAATTGCCATTATTTTGATGAGAAGAAACTGAACCATTAAAGCTATTATGACGTGACGACGATCCGTTGAAATATCTGGTTTGGCGGATAACTGGACCATTAGAATATCTATTTTGTTGCATATTAACAGACCTACTGGAGTCCCGTCGTTGCATACGGCTGTTGGATCTCATGCGCTCATAAGGTATACGTTCTTGAGAATAGTGACGGTTTTGGCTATGGTGACGACTTTGTGAATAATATTTTTTTGGACTCTGTACATAATCTCTATGAGATTTACGCCCCAAAGACATATCACGGCCAACATCTTGACGGTCAACATAATCACGTCTAGTAACACGAGAATTGCTACGAGAACTTGGTTTGTTGTTTCCATTATTAAGCTTTATGTCGGCTTGATGGATAGATTGTTTATCAATGTCATCAGAACGGATACGGTGACGTGGCTTTTGACGACTTTGTCGCTTATTTTTGGGAGTTTCACTCGATGGTACCTCAGCTTGTACCTCATTATTATTAGTATTCTTAGGTTCAGTCACTGGGGATATTATGGCTTTGGCAGATTCAGATTTTGTTCGACGTTTATTAGGTTTTTTAGAAGACGAATGCAATTCTTTTTGTTCGTTTTGAGTATTACGATCAGTAGATCTACTTTGATGCTTTTGGCTAGAAGTAGATTTGGCACGCTTGCCTTTAGCTTTGGAATTATTATTTTTCGAAGGTAGTACTGATGATTGCTTGGAAGATGAACGTTTTGATACTTCTGTATCTTTAAATACAGAGTCATTTGTATCAGATCGAGTGGAGAGTGTGCGCCTCTTACGATACCTGTTAAAAATTAAAAAATTAGGTTTACTATCATCAAATACATAATATATAATTTATGACGTATTTATTTAAGTAAAAATGATTCGAATATAACCTTTTGTAAGACCTCATGTATGTTTTGGGTGAAGGAGGTATTTCTTCAGGTTCACTGTCCACTTCTTTTAGTGTACATACCAAATCAGTGTCATTTTCTTGTTTAGTAAGTATAACTTGTAATGGAGGCATTTCCAAAAGCCTACGTTTAGAAATGTAATTCCAAAGTACATTCTTAGGACGATGAAGACGATTTTCAACTTTAATTACTTCATTCGGTGTAACAATGATATCAACAGGTACATCAAAAGGCTTAAAAATATCAGATGGCAGAGTCTCAAATACCTATAAATAAAATAATTTTCATCATTTATATAATAATAAGTAATATAATATATGCAAAATGCATATTATTTTGGGTGATCTTAGACAATGCATTTTAAATACAAAATTGTTTCATGTAAGAAAGACTACAATCAAAAAATCAAAACTTATATTATAGTTTTTTTTTTATTTTAAAAGCACATTTTAGCATTTTCTGGTCATTTTATTCGTTTTAATGCATACTCGAATATATTTACAATTTTAATATATAGTATTTGTATATAATACTATATACATATATATATATATATACCAGAATATTCCATTTTAAATTAAAATGTAGAATCAGTTTAAAAATTTTTGGAAAAGGGAGGGAAGCTTTAGCTCAGTAGCAACCCTCTTGGTTGCATCCATTTTACCAAGATTTATTATATATATATATATTATATTGTATGATATTGTAACATACCTGTGCATCATGTACTATGGTCACTACTACAGTTTTATCTGTAACCATATTCATAGTACTTAAAATAACAAATTCCAAATCACAAAATCCATTTCCAATACCGATTCTTTGACCTAATATAAGAATAAAAATAATTATAAGAATAATATTAATAATTAAACCAATATACCTTTTTTATCAACAGCAACAGATCCAAGAATAATCATATCAATATGATCTCCAATATTTTGATCTAAAGTTATCAATCTTTTTCCCCATTTACGTAGTCCTTTTTGAGTGCTAGCTGACTTTAGCATTTTAATAGATGGTTCAGCAAATGGCAGAGACACTTCTTGCAGAAGTCCTTCTTTCAAACGAAGTAATGGAACTAATAATCTCTTTCCCCACTAGAATATCAATATCAATATATATAAATATATTATTATAATTATTACAACATAGATATAAAAAAAAGTAATTTAAGTGTAAATAACGACAATGATAAATATTAATTTTTTCTCAACTATCAATACACTACCTTCCTTTTATTTTTAGTTACAATATTCATAAACAAATAAATTACTTTTTTTCTTTTATTAAACTTACACTTAATGTAATGAAACGAGCAGTTTCTTGAGCTTTGTCAGGAGTAACTTGAACCGTCTTTGCTTTTTTAAATTCTTCTAGTTTTTCCAAGGACAGTGAAGCATTAATACATCCCTTAAAATTTGGGATACGATTAAAGCACGGTTTTGGAAATACAACTAGCGATTTTTCTTCCAAAAATTCCCAAACTTTTTGACGAATATTTTTTTTAGATGACTGTTCCAATATTACACTATCATCTATACGCATTGGTGGTTTATCTACATTTTCTAATTCTTTGTTTTCTAAAACTTCATTTGAATCACTTTTTATCACATCATTTTCTTTACCTTCACTTAGACAGCTTTCGAACTGATTTGAATCTAAACTTGCATCAGCAGATTTAACTTCATTTGATTCATTTATTCCATTTTCAACTATAACCTGTTTTTCACCAATAAGTTGTGTATTTTCTAAAAGAATTTCCACAGATTCATCATTATGTATGTTTTTTTCTACTTCATCAGACTTCAAACATTGATCTGTAGATTCTTTGAATACATCAGTTTTAGAAGAGGCTAAAATAAAAAATAAAACTTAGTTTATTCATGTTTAAATGAGTTGAAAATTAAGTTTCAACAATGTATAGAAATATTATTTTCACACTTTACAACGCAAATAGCACAATATATACATTGCTTATATAAATGCAACATTTTTTTACCTCTACAAAAACTTCCGTCAGGGAAGGTCTAAGATTTTACTTGAATTTTAGTAAGTTGAAAAAGAAGTCTTCGGGTAAACTTTTAGCCCTCCAAATGCATTTCTTCCCTACCAAAGGCCCTTTTTTTTTATCTATTTTCGTTTCATTCTATATCTCTTTTACCATAAGACCAATTTTAATTATGCATATTCTATATTTTTAGTATTTGTAATAAAAAAATTTGAAACTTCAACTGTCACCGTGATGGAAAATATATCAAAATTTGACCATTTTTAGATTTTACATCATCTCAATCTCAAATTATCTACGAAGCATATTATTTTACAAAATTATTTGTAGGCCCAATTGTAAATATCCTTATTTTTACATATATGCTCAAAATTAAAGAAGAATATAAAAACAAAATTCATTTCTCTTAGTATAATTATTAGTTATTGTTATTACATATTAATATTTTTATTCATTTATATATTCATATGATCTTAAATAACACACACATTAACAATAAAATATTAGGGTAACTAAAGAGGTGGTTGAATAGAATATATAAAATAAGTGTAGAATGAAATGAGCATGGTAACATAAGATAATTTAGTATAAATAATGGCGACTGAATTTAATTAAATTTTAATAATATTTTGACACCTAAATCTTCAAGCCATTTGATTGTATCTGCAGTATTATTGAGTTCAATTAGTCTTCCTGGAAATGATCTAAAAGATCTTATATTTACTATAAATTGTAGTAAATTTTAATTGTACTCCACAATTAAAATTATTTTTAAAAAGACACACTTAGGACCATGGGCATTCTTAGCTCCCCGGGTCAGATACTTAGTGGATGTTCTGAATTTTAAAGAAACAATAAATAATTTCATCAATAATATGATTCTGAACAAAGTTAACAATATAAAAAACAATAGTATTCGCCATTTTCAATACACCCACCAAAAAGTATTTAACCTGAGAAGCGAAGAATACCTTTGGTGCGAAATATGTCTTACAAATAACCAAGAATCATTTAATAAATATATACTGCTGATAAAAACTATTCAAATATTTTAGTTAGGTTTATAATATACAAAATTTATTTAGGTACTAACTTAATGTGTTTGGACTTATTGGTGGAGATTTGGACCCCGGGCTCTTAGGCGGTGGACTTGATTTACTACCTCTAATTGTTGATTGAGCAAGACGTTCGGCAAGAGAGAGCGATTTGGTATTTCCTGTACTCGTTTTGGCTGAAGATGGTGACCGTCCAGATTTTAATAGGCTTGTTGAAGAAGTTCCATCAGATTTTGAATTATCATCGGGTGATTTGGGGCTCTTTGGAGAGCCTGTTGTTGTTTTTGATTGACTCATGTTTCCAGAAACAATCAGTTTTGGACTGGGTGGAGTTCTTAACTTAAGACCTTCGTTAGGGAATTGTTTTAAATCTAGAAAATTAAATAAGTTTTTTATAATAGATATATAGGTAGGTTAAGTATTTTTTTCTTATTGTAACAAGTGTCACCAAAACCTATTCCTTCTAAAAAAAAAAATAACTAAAATTAAATAAATAGATACTTTCAGTTACTTATTCAATATTTCTTAAAATTAAAACAGGCTATTATTTCTTAAATTAATATGCCATTAGAATTTGTTATTAATTATATTGAAAGAAATTATTATAAAAAGGGTCGATTATAATACTTATTTTGGTGTTAGCCTGGTCAGACTTTAGGCTGGATAGGGCCTGCTTAAGTACTTTTAAATTCAGACCGGGCTTAATTTATTTAATTAGATAAATTCGGGTCAGAATTGGCTTTTTTTAAATGACATAAATTACGGGCTAGAGCTGAAATTTTAAAAACACAAATTTTAGCCAGGCTTTTAAAATAAATAAAAATAATTATTTATTTATATAACATGATAGTTAAGGTTACAAATGACAATAATAATATTCAAATATTTAAAAAATATGTGATGAAAATCAGAAACTATATTTATTTTTAAAAACAATGTTCTTATCTTTTACCACTGTATAATATTATTGTAAGAAAAAGTACATAAAAAATATTATTTAATTAATAAACTAATGGACTGTTCCAAGACTGCTTTTTTTGATGAGCCAGACATTGAAGACTACTTTATTATCATTAATAATCATAATAGTAGGTATAAATGTCACTATTCAATACTGTTTATACTGTTTACAAATGTTTATGACTGCTAGAATAAAATATTCAATCTATTGCAGAATTAATAATACAGATATAGGTACTTCAGAATACTGATAAGTTTTTGGACAAATATTCGGGCTTTAATAGACTGAAAAACATTCAGGCCGGGCCGAGCTTTTTTCAGAAATTATTTTGGGGTTCGGACAAGGCTGGGCTGGGCTTCTTATATTATGATTCTGGCTGGACCTAAATGTGTTTTAATATACAGAAAAATATTCGGGATCGCCCGAGCTTTTGTAAAAAGATTCGGGTAAGCCGGATTGAAAATTATCGGCCCGTGCAGGTCTCTAGTAGATAAGTAAGTTATATATCACATAAAATGAAATAAAAATTAATTTTAGGTACCTATACTTAATATATAAAAAATAATGAAACACATTAATCATTCAAACCATTGATGTACGAATCAAGTATATTTGAAGTTGAAAAATTATGCTAATTATTGCAATAAATAAAAATAATGAAAATTATAGTAGACACACTTAAGTTGTTTAAATTTCGAAATCGAGTTATAAATAGGTACACATCATGCTTACATGTGAAATTTATTGAATAACACCTAGTTAAAAATAATAATTTATATGAATTCGAGAATACGTACCTAATTTAATAAAAACAATTTAAAAGCTACCTATATAATATATACGAAAATTAAGAGCAATAGATATTAGAAGTACCTACCTATCTAATTACATATATTCAGTAAAATACTTACGAAAATCAAGATGATGAAAAAATTATTAGTAAAAAACAGAAAAACAACAGTAGTGGTACATAATATTATGAAGAGGTAAAATATTTGCGATTTTTAACTCAATAAAATGCCGGCGGTATCGACTCTTACACGGGTAGGCAAATGAAAACAATATCGAACGATTACAGTAGACTACCCAGTACCACAGTTGTTGAAAAGTGGAAGGGGTAGTAGAACGAACAGAGCGGTAATAGCAATTACATTAAAATTAATACATAATTGTTTCATTGAAAAACGGGTAGACAACAAATGACAAAATGGCGGTACATCGGGTTAGTGCAAAATCACAAATTATGTATTTACAGGGGTTCAACTAAAGCGCTTGAATGTGAAAAGTATACGTCACTAGCTCGTGAATTTCTTCGCCACGATGTCTTCGTCTCATCCGGTGTATGGTCAAAGAACTTGACGCGGCGCGTCGATTAGAAGAGGGCGGTAAAACTTGAAAATCTACTTTTATTTCGTGTGAAACGTGAACAAAACGACACGGCAAAAATATAATATTACTAATAACGAGCGGAGACGCGCGAATTCGAAAAGGCTGATGACACAAGCGCGGGGTCAGAGCGGGGGAGCGCACAGAGAAGCAGTGTAAACGGGTACAGAGAGTCAAAATTGAGTTTATATTACTCACCGGAATTGCCCATGGCGTGCCAGCCGACTACACGGACTCGGCGTCGATGTCAATGTGTCAGACACTGTTTTCGAAAATAAAATAAAAAATTCTCACACTACGAATGTTCTCAAGTACGAACGGGTATCGATATCTGGCGTTTGCTGCAACGGTGTTGAGGCGACGGCGAACGGAGCAGTTGGTACTCGGAATATCGTATTGTCAAAGACATTCGCACCGAAAGCTGTACTCTGGACTTCTGCGACCTGGACACAGCAGCTACGGCCCGACGATAACCCCCGAATATAATCCGTTGGCCGACGGCCCAATGGGAACGCACCTCCGAGTCCAATGCTCCATATCCGTCTGGATTTCCCCAAAACTTATCCGCTTATTTTTAACTGCAGTAGGCGATAATACAAGGCGCGGCAATTAGGCACTTTATCCTAATCAGTAATCACTTATCGTTTTTATAAATAGTATAATCCTTTTTCGTACCCAATATCAAATTCATTAAGTTTTATTGTCAGAAATACGGGTGTTTTCCTTGCAAAAACGTGTACCAATTATATTAATTATTATAAATGACGTCGTCATGACGATCAATCAAAGTACATTTTTAGAAAAATATTCCGCAGGAATAACGCGAAAATTCCAATATGACAATGAATGAATGAAAAAGCATACATGCCGATTTGTTACATAATCAGTTTATTAATCAGATAATTAATTGATAATTTGTATTTATATGTTAATTTTCTTCCAGTGTTCAAAAGAATAATCGGTGTACAAAAATCTGGAAAAAGTTAAGAGGGGGGCGGGGCAGGGTTAATCCGTGATACCCGATTGAATGCAAAAATATTGCATACAAATTGTGGGGTTTTCACTACCTAGTACCTAGTGAGTCTTGCAGATTACTTATAGGTAACTCCAACTAGTGTTTGGAGTGAGGTGGGATACAAGGAGCATACCTATACTTCTTTATACTAGTAATTTCCATTCCACCGCTTATTTGCGTAAAATTATTCAACCCTCATGGATTTTGAAAAATTAATGATTTTTAACTTTTGCTATAAACATACAGCGACGTTGTTTCCCCTAGGAAAATATTTTTGAATAATTGATTTTCTTTATAAGAAAAAAAGTACTGTATGGAAGTTAGTGGGGGATGCAGGAAGGTGTTTTAGGGATTCGAACCCCTCCAGAAATTTATTTGATAAGTTATTTCAAGAGTAAAATAAATTAACATGTAAAAAAACCGAATATACTTGGAATCATACGTATTCTTCGTTTCTTGGGTGAAATGTCTTTTTACGTGCGTTGAATTTAAAAGAAACAATAAATAATATTTCTTGAATAAAATGATTCTAAGCAGAGCTTCAGTTAATTATACACAATATTAATATTATCAGTTTTATATTCAGTTTATTCAATAATTGCTATTTAACAACAAAATAATCCGAGTTCATTTCATTATTCATGTACATATTCAATTTTGTATGATACGTTACGAAATAATAAGAAAAATAAATCTACGATTAATTATATTAACCGTCATTAGTATTGTAATCTTATCTTTAAATGCTTGTAAAAAATTATTCATTGAGTCAATCAGTGGCGTATATAGGGGGGAGCCTCCTGGGCTATTGACCATAGTGAAAGTTTTGATTCAATCAAAACATTTTATGCATAATTTCTTTTTCAGTTCAATTAAAATATTTTATTTATAACTAGTTCAGTTTACTCTATTAGTGTGTAATTTTGTAGCCCAGAGATTTGTTTGGATAAACATTGTTTAATGATACAAATTATTACAACAATTGGAATTTAATAATTTTTAAATTTTCTGATAACATGCAATATTATGTATACTATAATATTATAATATTTTATTGTATAATATTATGTATATTATTATACTATATTATAAATACTGTGTAGTTCAGTGGTCCACAAACTAGGGGTCACGACCTCTCAGGGGGTCGTGAAGTTTTAATAGGGGGTCGCTAATAATTTAACACCAAATGAAAAAGTTATATGCCTCCTATGAGTCCTATGTATATTATATATAACAAAATTATTTTATACTATCGGCGGCTTGTGATTCTAGGTTATATTGCCGATATATTTAATTAACTAAATTGTCTAAATATAAGCCTACAAGGGGAAAATACCAATATTTTATTTCTTTCTGATTAAATCAATGCTTTTAAAAAGAAAATATTTCTGTTGAAATAAATTGACCAAGACAAATCTGAAATGTTTCATGTTCATCAGAATTCCTCAGTGATAAGGATAAAATATATTATAACTGCTAAGTTTACCAACAAACTTTAAAATATGGTTTTCACCTCAAAGGTCTGAATTAAAACTTCTGACTCCCTAAAAATATCAAGTAATAGATTATTAATAGATCTAGATGTAAATTGACCTTTGGTGAAAATAATTTCTATATTTGCTACTGGAGTCAACTCTCGTAAGAATTATACCAAGTGCACAAAAACTAGTGAAGAATATTTTGGTAAAAGAAAAAATCTCTTGATTTAAGAATAAAATGGTTGATGAGAGAATCGAATTGAAAGATGCCATTATTTTAACTTATTTTAATTTAAAAAAATTCTAATTTTAAACAAATATACAAAAAGAGTTGACTTATTACAAAATTAATTTACGATATTTTTAGTACCGTTAGTAATACCATTGAATATAAATTATAGCATTTATAATCAATGGTAATACGTAAAAGTATGTTTAAAGCCAATATATGCCAGGTCTTAATATCAAGTGATTAAAATTTAATAAAATAACAACATACAAAAAAAAAAAAAAATTAATTTATTTTCAAAGTTCTATACTTAGCTCAAAATGGGTCAAATGTTTTCAAAATGTCAGTTATACACTTTTCAAATAGTACATCATTTTTATTTTGTTCTTCAGGGAGGCGATGACTTTAAAAAGGTTGAGAACCACTGGTTTAAAGTTAGCATTTTGACAGAATTTATTAGTTTTACATATAATTACTGCACATTTCAACGCATATAAAAAATAAATGGTTTAACCAATCTTTACGAAACTTGGTACATATATAGAGAATTACATGGGAATTACTTATTCAAATTTTTTCACACACATAATTCAAAATTTTATGAAGTTTTGATTGAGAAAAATTGTAAAAAGTACTGGCAAAGTACCGAAATAAATATAATAGTCACTTAGTAATTTTTATGGGGGAGGGGGTTAAAGATTTAGTGGGTTTAAATTCCCTGCAACACCGGTAAACTGTTCGTCGGTGTCCACAAAGCGTGGAAATGCTCTGGCTGATCAGTTCTGTTCCAGTACTGTATATTTAGATTAAAGTAAATAGTGAACAGATATATTATTATATATATGTGTGTGTATGTGTGTGTGTGTATGTGTAGGTATATAATATATAAATGTATTATATTATATTTAAAAAAAAGCCGGACATACTTCGCACCTCGGACATTCTTCGCTCTTTGGGTCAGATACTCTTAGTGGGTTTGTGGAATTTTAAAGAAACGATAAATCATTTCTTCAAAAAGACGATTCTGAACGAAAGAAGTTAATAATATAAAGAACAATGATAGTCGTCATTTTCAACACACTCATCAAAAGTATCTAACTCGAAGAGCGAAGAATATCCGTGGTGCGAAGTATGTCCGGCTTTCTTGCTTTTACTTTACTTTGCTTTATTTTACTTTAATTTACTTTTTTTTTTTATTTAATAAATAAAGGAAAAAATATTCAATGAGAAAAAAAATGTTAGAAAAATGTCTTAAATTTTTTTTTCACGTGATGGTTTCCGAGACTTTTTTGTCAAATTTTAAGAAGTTTTTTCCAAAAAAAGTCTCACACCGGCTAACTTTTTTCCACCATCTCAATGAGGTGGTTGATAAATGCCGATACTGATTTGTGCACTGGTTTATACCAGTGAATTTCTAGAAACTTTTAGAGCATTACCTAAAAACTAAATTCTAAGTTTAACAAAAAATAATGTCAACATTTTACCATAACATCGTTCCGTATTCAAATTTAAAATCAATAAGTACAATTTTACCAAAACAGTTATAATATTAATTATAACAACTATTTAAAAAATGTTAATATTAGATTATTTCAAAATTAATATAGGAAATTTTTAATCCAAAAGTGTATCATTGATTGATTAATGTTGGGAAATTCAAAAGTCATCACAGTCGCATTATCTTTATAGATAGTACCTACCTACCAATTTAAAATATGGTTTTATCATAATTTCGTTTTCTGCAGGTATATTGTAATATATAAAAGTTAAAGGTAGATCCTCTACCTAAAAGTATTTAATAGTTTTTATTATACTCGCTTATTAATGAAATTTGTTTTGTAATTATTTTTCCCTGTGGTTTAATGTAGGTACATTTTTATTGTATAAGAATATAATACACAAAATATAAGACTAGTTATCACGAAGAAAACTACACTAATAAGAAAAAGTAAAATATTTATGTTTTACTATTTTTAAGTTTCTCTAATTTAGATAACCTTTTAAAAACTGAATAAAAATAAAGATATGAATGCAACAATTGTATAAATTTATAAAATTTTAAAAACTGTCATGCCAATGCAAATTTTTAAGAAATAGGGAAAGTTTAATATGTATATTATTCGATCAAACTCAATTTTAGATTTTGAGGGTAGCGAAGAAACTACTTACGTAGTGGTTTTACAATGACGTATTTATTTTTATTTCAGTTATGGAAACACTTTCTACACAGTACGTACAAAATAGGTTTCCAGCAAAAAAATTTATTCACGTGTTACTTAGAGGTGATTTTTCGAAATCCTCAATAGTTTTATCAATTATAAAAAAGTAAAGTATAGACAAGAAAACCGGACATATTTCGCTCTATGGTTATTCTTCGCTCTTCTGATCAGATATTCTTGGAGGGTGTGAATAATTTGTATAATTTAAAAAAAAAAAACGATAAATCATTTCTTCAATAAGACGATTCTGAATGAAAAAAGTTTATAATATTTTAATAATAATAGTCGTCATTTTCAACACACTCATTAAGAGTATCTGACACGAAGAGCGAAGAATATCCGTGGTGTGAAGTAGGTATGTCCCGGCTTTCTTGTCTATACTTTACTTTACATTACTTTATTTTAATTTCCTATCCTTTACTAAAATTTAAAAACTTAAATGAAGAAAAAAAAGTGTTAGAATAATGTCTAAATTTTTTTTTCATATTTTCAAAATTTTCTTGCGCTAAAATGTTTCTTATATTATTGTCTATCTATGTTTAAATTTTCATAAAGTTCGGATCAAAAAATAATGGTTTCCGAGACTTTTTTGTCAAATATTAAGTAGTTTTTTCAAAAAATAATTAAAGAATTAAGAAATGACCTCTCTAAAGTACCAACTAGAGGCAAATCCGGTTCAAAGAGCTACTGATCTAAACTTTTAGACAAGTAGATCTATACAAAAAAGTGTTTATTGGAAAAAAAAAAAATAAGAAAAAAAATAAGCATCATTGTAAAAACACAAGCTTCTTCATTTCGTTCAGAATCTAAAATAAACGGCCATACTTCGCCAGTGGCATATCGTAGATAGACTGTTAAAGATCGAAGAGTACAAGACTCCCTTCAGAGTCAAAAAAATTCAAATGATCCTACAACGAAAATAGTATAAAGGTGCATAATTAAACGAATAAGGGGGGGGGGCTCCAATAAGAAAACTTTTAGATTCTAAATGGACTGAAAGTATCTAATGATTTTTTTTTCTTTCTACATAAAATATCTATGGGAAAAATTAAGTTTTTCAGATAGTCAGCATTGAAACCGACTAATTAATAATCTATTCGCATTATACTGCACCATAGGAAATACAATACTCGAAAAATGTACGACTTATAAAAACTAAATATTAAAAATTATACATTTTTTCGAATAAAATATCAACATTTAAAATAATTTTTAGTTGCGGTATGATATTGACAAATTTTAGGTACTGATGAACTATTATACATTTTATCGAAATTATTTTTCAATAATACCTATATTTTGGATAAAATATTTTTCGAGCATTTTATTGTTAGATATATCAAATAATTTCTAGATAAAAAGCTTATCTGTTTTATTATTTTTCAGTTACATTAACTTAAAAAAAATTACTTAAGGATAAAATAATTTTGACAGAAATATTTTCGGGTATTTTATTGTCCATTTCAAAGCACTCGAAAAAAATGTATAATGAATTTAAATTTGCGACTATTAATAATGCAGCAATTAGTGTTACATATCATTTCCGCTTTTTACTATTAATATTTTATTATTTTATTTTATAAATTATTTACAATTTATTATAGTGTAATTTTTTTTTCAAAGGCAACCCGTTTTTTAACTGCGGAATTAGGTAATTTTTTTGTGAATTTTGATGTACTACAAACAAAGCTCAAACGGAGTAGTTTTTGAGTTATTCAAATTTAAGTATTAAGGACATTTTTCTCTTGACACATACAAGGACACATACTTAATTAACAATGTATTACGACGATACTACTATGAATCTATGATTATACCAGCTAATACCTAAGTAGTTCACAATATTGTAAAATATAATCACCTACATACCTATGAACGTTTTGACTGAATATTTCTGATAAAAGTTTAATTGTGTAGAATCATAATAATTAGGTACGGAATATTATCCTTAACACTTGAATTAGAATAATTCGATAAGTACTTATTCAAATTTTGATTGCAATAATTACATATCTTTAACTTAAATAAAAAAAATTTAAATGGACATTCTAAAACTTAAATAATACAATATAATATATAGGTACCTGAAGTCCTAAATATTAGATGGGGGTGTACGTATAATTTATGAATTATTAAACCTTTTTGAGGTATTTACATTGTAGTAGCGTTTAGTAATTATTAGAATATTTTAAAATACCATGATTAATTTAATACATAAATTATGTATTATTTAATAAGGTATCTACACTAAAACGCATTAAGACTATAAGTTGATGTTAGTTTATATTGACGTCAACCTACCTAACCTCCAAGTACAACAGACATTAGTTTATTCGTACCTATTGTATGAACATTATAATATTATGAACTACTTAAACCTTTTATAAAAAAAGTATTCTTTATAACTAATACTGACATTGTCTAACTAATATTATTACCTAAACAGTTATAAATTATTAGTTAAAAAGTAATTTTATTTAAAAAATACATAAAATATATGAATACTTACAATATGATGGATATTAACCTGTATCTGTATAACTCTTGTTGGCCACTTCACTACATCGTATGTAATCAACAAATGAAACAAACAATATAGAGTAAAACGCGATAATGAAATGGGCAAGTGCTTTATTATATTTTATATTTAGAAAAGTTATTGAACATTTTTCTGAGTTGGTTGAAACTGGACTGTCTTGGAGAATGCAAAACTCACAATAGTATGATAATTAATTATTATACCTGATATTAAATCTGATTGTTTTAATACATGAAGCCTAATGAATAAATATTAAAATTCAATTTATATAATAATAATCATATAGACCACAATATGGAGGTATTCCCCAACTTTTAAGGTTTAAATTGATACCTACTTAAATTGTATGACATTAATTACATTTAAATCTTTTCTTCTAGAGCAGTGTTTCCCAAACTTTTTTTACGCAACGCCCCTTTTAATGTTTAAAATCACCCGCCATCCCCTTTGAATTAAATTTTTCATAATTAGGTACCCTTTTTTAGTCCATATATTTTTAAAATCAAATAAAGCTATTAGCATCAATACGATAATTCCGGTCAGACAAAAAGTAATAAATCATATAAAATGTGTATTATTAAGTATGACACCTATTTATAAGTAGGTAATGACAAATTAAATATTACTCACATATTTCACAATTCGTACATTACGTTTATGTAACTATAGAATGAAAAATATTCACATTGAAACAGTCATTTCCGACTTTAATAATGCCTCTCAATCGAGCTTGTAACCTCAACGCCCCCCCCCCTGGGTGGTTCTAACGTCCCAAAGGGGGCGATATCGCCCACTTTGGGAAACACTGTTCTAGAGTAATAATCATTAAAAGTAAAAATACTCACTGTAATGAAATAAGAAGAACACACGTCATGTTATAAAGTATGACAAGTTTTTGATTTTGACATAAAAAGCTTAATATACAGATTATATATTATGAATGCCATGTTAGACCTACGACTTTCCCATAATATCTATGATAATAAAAATACCTAAAATATATTTAATTTGTAAGATACATAATATATTTTTATAATTATGATTTTTTCTCTCAAATGTGTACGAAGAGTAACTTACTATTTTACAATAAACAGTGAAAGTTTAAAACAATTATTTATCAATCATGTATCATTAAAAAAAAAATTATTTAATAAGGTTGCAGTATTTTTTATAACACAATCATAGGCGTTGATTGGGGGGACTACAGGGACTTAGCCCCCTTAAAATAATATGTATTTATTTTTAATTATAATTATGTATATATTATACATTTTTTTCATATTACGTATTTTTACAAAATTGATACTCAGTGATTAGTGATTATTAAATAATATTTTACGTTTTATATAAAATACTATAATTCTATGTATATATTATAACTTGTTATACGAAAAAGTGTTCACAGAAAGAGAAAAAAAAAGAAAAGAAAAAAAAATAAACATCATTGTAAAATCATAAGCTTCTTCACTTCGTTCAGAATCTAAAAAAATTAATGAAGTTGATCATTATGAACTTTTTCCTATTCAAAAATGGCTTTATTCCTGTAAACAATATTTCGGGTAGATAAATTTGTAGTTTTGTACGTACATTTTTTATATACTACTTTTTTCTTTGTGGATAACCAACCATATAATTTTTTAATAAAATTGTCCAGAATAACAAACTAAATCACCACTTAGAATCGACTTACTGAATGTGATTTATCGTTTCTTTAATAAGCGATACATCCATTAAGATTATCCCCTAGTCAGGATTTTTTTTTATTATTTTTATTAAAATGAAAGGTACCTATCATTTTAAATTTAATTTTAAATACAAAATCCTTAGGTGTTAGGTATTTATAGTACCTAGTATTGAATATTTGAAAATGGCTTTACTAAAATTTGGCACCCCCTTGAAAAAAACTGAAATGACGCCCCTGGTTTGGGGAATCTGCTTGTTAGACTTTTCATAGTTAGTTAGTTTTTCATTGTTAGACTATCATTTTTTGAATAACTGCCTATTGGAAATGATGGATATTTTATATCTTTAGTAGGTAGAAATAAAGAATAATAATAGGAGAAAACTGATAAAAAAATGGGTAAAATCTAAATTATGTAACAATTAATGTCATATAAATAATATTGTTAATTGATATATTGGAGGTGGAACCCCCCAACTTTCTATATATTTACGACTACACCACTGACTATAAGTTAAATATATATCTATATATGTCTATAATAATATATATCTATATATCTATATATCTAATATATATCTATAATGGACGAAGAAAAATTTTGACATTTTAGATTCTGACTTCTGAGCAAAGTGAAGAATGTATTGGTTTTACAAATCTGTGTTTTTTTTTTTTTATCGTATGTATGGAAACAATTTTTCGAGTAGAGATACTGATCCAAAAGTTTTGATCAGTAACTCTATAGATCGGAAATAATATATAATATTTAAAATATTAAAATATTACATAATTAACATTTCAGATTCAAAATGAAAAATCATTTTTTATTTGTAGCGCCCTCTAGTTGTTCGTATTTTTATCGGAATTATTGTTGTCCTTTAAATACCGAGGTATACCATAACCTAACTTTTCAATGTAATCATTTGCAGTGGGGATGATGATACTCAAATGTTTTCGCTTGTCATCCAGTGTCTGAATACGGTTTTTTTTTTAGCAATATTATAGTTCTTAATTGTGTTTGTTTTCGGAAAGTGTAACTTTTAGTTCATTTTTTTTTTATAGAAAACAGGTCTAATAATTTTGAATGATGAAGAAGGCCGAAAAAAAGACCGAGGAAATGGTAAGATTTGTCTTTACTATAATTAATACGGTTTTGATTTCATAAAAAGTGTATCTTCCACCTCAGTATTAAAATAAGAGTCATGTTTTGTTTAACTACCTATCTATAGCATAAATATTTTTATTTTTTAGTCCGAGGAGGACAAGAGACTAGAAGAAGAACTTCATATGCTGGTGGATAGAATCTTAGTAAGTCATTATTTACTTTGTAATTATTTTCTTTTGTTTATCAATATAGTAGTATATCAGTAGTAGATTTCATATTTTTGTTTGAAATAACAGGGTATATTCTAATATGTTATGTAATATTTTAGCTTATCCAAAGGTTTTTAAAATACTTCAATTTATTTAAAAGCTATAATAATAAATATTTCATATTACTTGTTCATATTAATCAACTTTTAATAATTTTAAATACCTATATTTTGATTTCAGGATAAAGATGCATCACTTTATGGTCCTGCATTAGAAACTTTACGTAAATTAATTCGTACATCAACAACATCCATGACCAGTGTACCTCTACCATTGAAATTTTTGCGAAGCTATTATTCACGTCTGAAGGACAGGTGTGATACTATTGAAACTGATGAAAAAATAAAGGGTTTACTATGTTCAGTTGTATCTATATTAGCTATGGGACAAGATAGAAACTTAAGGGATACATTACGTTATTGCCTTAGAGCTGGAGAAGTAGATGTCGGCGACTGGGGACATGAATATGTTAGGTAAAACATACATTTTAGTTTTGGTATAGTTCTAGAGTAAATAGTTATATTAATAAATTGTTGTTTTTGTATGAATTAGACAACTGGAAGCTGAGATAGCTGAAGAATGGAATAGTGATCAAGAAAATCGAAACAAATTGCTTTCATTGATTAAAAGTATTGTGGCTTTTGATATGAAACACAATGCTGAAATTCAAGCTTGTGATTTATTGATGGAAATTGACAGATTGGATCTTTTGCAAGTGGATAAATCCAATTACCTAAAAGTGTGCCTTTATTTGATAAAGTGAGCTTTTTATATTTTAAAATCTTAACAGCTTAAAAATAAATAAGTTGATAATAAATGAATAACTTAAGCATTTTCTAAATGATTAAATATATTTTATTTAGTTTTTAAGTTAGTTTTGCCTCATTATATCAGTGTTTCTCAACCTTTGTATTATGGTGTCACTATTAAAATATTTTATACTTGGCAATTATTGAAATCAATGAGGTTGTTGACAAACAAAAATAAAATTTCATATACCTGCATGTTATGTATTAATATTTCATATTAATTAAAAATACCTATATATTCAAATAAATATTGTAAATAAAACTTTTAAAAAATTTAAAAATTTGTATTTCTTTAAAAAAGATAAAAATAATTTTATGAGAAACTCTAGAAACATCAGTAATATAACCTATTAATTTACGGCCAACTTTTTGACTGGGTTATCTCTTTTTTTATCTCTTTACTTAACTTAGGAAAAGATACCTTACTCAGGCACAATGTTTAAAATGACAATAACTCTAAATTAGATTATTTTGACTAACTTGAAAATCAATTTTTTATTGATATTTTAAATTAACATAGCTTGATTTCGTTAAATTTAACTTTGAGAGTGCAATCTGTTTTTTTTTTAATTTTGTGAGGTCTTTTGAACTGGAGAAAAATTAATTTCTTACTTAAACAATTTCATATCAAGCTATTATAAGTTCTCATAAAGTTTTTGGCCAGGTAATATAATCACTAACCACTACAAAAAGGTCAGTTACTGCATTTATGCAATTTTTCAAGAGAGCTAAAAAAATTAGTTTCAAAAATGAATTCTTATTTTGTTTTGATATTTAAAATAGTTATTTTTTATTTATTTATATATTTTTTTTACAGTATGATTTGTAAAAAGATTAGTTGCTGTATGTTAATAGTTTTATAATTATAATAATTCCTTTTTTGCCAGAATCATGATCTTCGATATTTATTCAAAAATTATTTTAACCTTTTGGTCAAAAAATGATTCTGCCATTTTCAGGATTATCAGAATATGCGATAATCAGGAAAATGTTAAATGTGTAGTTTACAGCCTTTTTTGTTTGGGGGCTTATATTATTGATACCTGTTATTTAAAAAATCAAAAATAAATATAGTGTTTTATCCTTTTTAATTATTATCACAGTATTAGGTTTACTATTTAAATTTAATTGTAATTTTATTTTTATCTAACTCTCATGCTATGACATTGGTTGAAAACACTGCTTAGAGTTAGACCATAACTCTTTTTGATTATATTGATATTAATTATATTGGTGATAGGTTGGTTTTTTTAAGCATGATCATTTCTCTTCCTTATATTTGGCCATAAAAATTCAAAAGTTGGGATTTTTTTTTTGGAATATTCAAGTTAGTTTAAACGCTATGTCTTTTGTAACTCATTTTCATGTCGTCTCAAGGATGCCCTGTTGTGATATGAAATAAGTGAGTGATAAAAAACAAAGTTTTCATAGTAATTTAAACATTTTGAAAAAAAAAAAACTAATTTTTACATTTTTGTGGTCAAAATTGGGGGTAAGCACGCTTAAAAAATCACTGTAAACATACCTAAATCAATTATTTTAGATTTTAAATAAAATTATTTTATTTCAGTTGTTCTATTTATGTTGTCGAACCAGAAAGAACTAATATTTATAATGAAGTAATGAAACACTACTTAAATTTTGAAGAATACCCAAGAGCATTGTGCTTAGCTATGTCTGTTAATGATACAGATACAATGACAAAAATTTTTGTTGCTTGCCAAGATCCGTAAGTTTTTTAATGCAAATAGTAAATCTTAAAAATTGTTTACTTGCTACTTGTTTATTATAGTAGGGTCAATTTGGACCCTACTTATTATTATAATTACTATTATTTCCACATCATTGTAATTATGACCAATAATGCTATACTTAATTAGAAAACAAAAATAATAAAATTGCACTTACTGTAACGAATTGTGTTTTTAAAATCATTAATAAGATGTAACTAAATATGTGTTTATTTTCGAATATACATTTAAAATATTAACTTAATTTTAAATTTAAAAATTTTAGATACCTTTTCTATTGTTAATTAGGTAAAAAGTATTGTTAAAAAGTTTAAAATAAATAATTTTATAATTTATAATCAATAGATTAAATTAATTATTGTTTATTTATTCAGTCCAAAAAAAAAAATAAAAAATATGGTGTTTGTGAATTTCACAAAATATTTTGTTTTATCAAAGGGACAAAAACTTATTTAATATTTCTTTAAATTACACAATTTTCAAGGGAATGACAGTTTCAATTATTATATCATAATTTTCGTTATGTAGCTTGATGTTCGTTTGTCGACTGTATTACTAAAAAAATCAAAAAAAAACTAAATTACCAAGTTTTTGCTGTAACTGAATAAAAAATCAAATTTTAATTTTTTTTCTATACTTACAAAATAGCTAATTTATCATTCCTTTATTTTAAACAGTGTTGTAAGGAAGCAATTGGCATATATGTTAGGACGTCAATATGTCGGTTTGGAATTAAATGATGAGCCTAAAGATAAAGGGGATCTTACGAATATTATGTCCAACTCTCACATCAATGAACATTTTAATAGTTTGGCTAGAGAAGTAAGTCTTAATGTTTTTAATGTATTTATCAAATAAAGAATTTGTTTGATTGAGTTAAATTTTTAATTTCAGTTGGATATTTTGGAACCTAAGACACCAGACGATGTATATAAAACTTGGTTGGAAGGTTTGGTATTACGTCCATCGTACAATCTGGATGTACCCGTTGATTCTGCTCGTCACAATCTTGCATCTACTTTTGTTAATGCTTTTGTCAATGCTGGATTTTCACGAGATAAATTAGTATCTGTTGAAGATGGAAATAAATGGATGTATAAAAACAAACAACATGGTAAATTTTTTTGGATAATCAAATGTGAATCATTGGAAATAGAATTTAAAAAGAAAATTAAAGTAAAGTAAAGTAAAGTAGAATATATAGTAAAATAAAGTGAAGTAAAGCAAAGATAAGTAAAGTATAGACAATGAAGCCGGACATACTTCACACCACGGGTAATTTTCACTCTTAGGGTTAGATACTCTTGGTGGGTGTGTAGAATTTTGAAGAAACAAAAATTTTTTCTTCAATAATATGATTCTAAATGACAAAAGTTTATAATATAAAAAAGAATAAAAGTTGTCATTTTCATTAACCAACCCTCTAAGGGTATTTGACCCGAAGAGCAAGAATACTCATGCAAAGTATGTCCAACTTCCTTGTCTATATTTTACTTATCTTTGCTTTACTTCACTTTATTTTACTACTTTATACTTTTCTTTACTTTTTTTTATCTATTAAAGAAAAGGAAGAAAAAAAAAGTGTTGGAAAAAAATATCCAAAATTTTTTTCACATTTTCAAAATTTTATTGTTCCTAAATATTTCTCTTATTATTGTCTATCTATGTTTAAATTTTCATAAAGTTTGGATTACAAAATGATGGTTTCTGAGTTTTTTCTTATTAAATTTTTGGTAGTAACCCCCCCCCACCCCTTTAAAAAAAAAATGAAGAATTGAGAAACTCGAAAATTGATCCCTTTAAAGTACCATTTAAATGTGAATTTGATTTCAAAAAGTTGTCGATCGAGACTTTTGGACAAGTATTTCCATCGAAAAAAAATTTAAAAATAAATATTGTAAAAACACTAGCTTTTTCACTTTGTTCAGATTCTAAAATAATTTGTTTATTAAACATTATCAGGTATGTTAAGTGCTGCTGCATCTCTTGGGCTTATTCATTTGTGGGACGTCCATGGTGGATTGACTCCAATTGACAAGTATTTATACACTTCTGAAGAGTATATTAAAGTAAATGTCAAATTTTATTCATCATTATTAAGTAAAAATTGTATTAATAATGTAATTTATATTTTTGTTTTTAGGCTGGTGCTCTTCTTGCTTTGGGAATTGTAAATGTTGGAGTTCGCAATGAATGTGACCCAGCTTATTCACTTTTATCTGATTATGTTTTACATGAGAGTGTTTTACTTAGAATTGGAGCAGTTTTAGGTAACACATTAACTTATTAATATTAGTATTATAACAAGTGTATTAAAATATTGTTTAAATTGTTTAGGCTTGGGACTAGCATATGCTGGTACTAGACGACAAGATGTAATAACATTATTATTGCCAGTTATGTCTAATAATAAATCTTCCCCTGAAGTTGTTGCTTTGGCTGCTCTATCTTGTGGAATGATTAGTGTGGGTGCTGCTAATCAAGACGTTATATCCACTATACTCCAAACTTTGGTAGATTATCCTGCTACAGAACTACAAGATGGTCACTATTCAAGATTTTTACCATTAGCTCTTGGTTTATGTTACCTAGGTATAGTTAAATAAACTTATTTTCTTAAATTTTACATTCTTCAAAAATTTACTTTTTTTTTTAAATACTATACTTAAATAATAGTACTTATTTTTAGGCCTTAAGGATAAAGCTGATGCTCTTGATGGAGACTTAAATGTTTTAGCCGATCCTTTTAAATCGATGGCTAAAATGACTGTCAAAATGTGTGCTTGTGCTGGTTCTGGTGATGTACTAACTATTCAAGAACTATTGCATATATGTAGTGAACATTATACTCCAGCCCCAGTAATTATAACTTGTTATACTTATAAATGTTGATTAAATTTATAATATATGTATAAATATGTATTTAATTAAAAGAAAGAAGAAAACTCTAAAAAACAAAGTGACAAAAAAGATAAAGATAGCGATAAGAAAGAAGCTAATTCGGCAGAAAAAGAGAAAGAAAAAGAAAAGAATAAAGAGACTGCTAGTAAAGACTTATCAACCATGCAAGCTGTTGCAGCTTTAGCTGTAGCTGTTGTTGCTATGGGAGAAGACACAGGATCAGAAATGTGTACCCGTATTTTCGGGCAACTAGTAAAAATATTTTTGTATAATTTTAATTGATAAAACAGTATTTGTATAAATTTTATTTTTAGGGAAGGTATGGTGAACCACCTGTAAGAAGAGCAGTACCATTAGCTATCGCATTGTTATCTATATCAAACCCTCAAATGAACATTATTGATGTTCTAAATAAGTACTCTCATGATTTAGATGAAGAAGTTGCTCATAATGCTATATTTTCAATGGGTTTGGTTGGAGCTGGTACAAATAATGCAAGGTTAGAATTTATATTTAATTTATTATTTTTTTAGATTCTGAGTGAAGTAAGGAAGCTTATAATTTTACAATGATAATTTTTAGTAAAATTGTCTTAAATTAATTGAAACTCTGCTTAGAATTGTTTTATTGAAGAAATTATTTATCGTTTCTTTAAAATTCAGTATACACACTATGTCTATACGATATAATTACCTCTTTTTGCTAACTTGTTTTCATATTACAGTGAAGCTTGTCTTAATAGGCACTTCTCTTAACGGCTAAAATTATAAAGTTTCAGTAATGAGATATTTATTTTAATGTATACTATAACCACCTTGTTCAGTGAACTCTCAGTAATTAATATTTGTGACCATCACAAAAGGTCTTAAGTGGCAATAACTGAAATTTACCCCTTATTAAATAGGAGTTAACTGGGCCTCATGTAGTAATGCTATTTATGTAATTTATTATTAGATTATTAATTTTTAGCATAATGAAGATATAAAATACTAATTAATGTTTTTTAATTTTGCAGGTTAGCTACTATGTTGCGTCAGTTAGCTCAATATCATGCTAAAAACACTGGTCATTTGTTCATGGTGCGCATTGCTCAGGGTTTAACGCATATGGGTAAAGGTACACTATCTCTCTCACCATTCCATACTGACAGGCAGGTGATGAATCCAGTAGCTGTTTCGGGTCTTCTCATCACACTTTTTAGTTTCTTGGACACACGTAACAGTTAGTACATTATATTTTTTTAATCTTTATGTTGAAAATTCTAAACATTTGTTATTTTTTTAGTTATATTAGGAAAATCCCACTATTTACTGTACACTTTGGTGGTTGCTATGTACCCAAGATGGCTTGTAACTTTAGATGAAGACCTTGAGCCTCTCCCAGTATCAGTTCGAGTTGGTCAAGTGAGTTTTTTATGCTAAACTCAATAAACTAATGAATGCATTTAATATTTAACTGAATGACAAACAATTATTGCATTTTATAGGCTGTTGATGTCATTGGAAAAGCTGGTACCCCAAAAACAATAGCTGGAGTACACACCCATACAACTCCTGTTCTGTTGGCTGTAGGTGAGAGAGCAGAACTCGCTACTGATGATTATAAATGTCTTACACCTGTCATGGAAGGATTTGTTATATTGCGCAAAAAGAAAGAAAATGAGTAATTCTTTTTCGTATTATACATATATTTTTTTATTATTCACCCAAAATTAGTTACGTGTGTCTACAAAAATTAATATTATTTGTAAATATTTAATAAATATAATAATAATTATATTAATTTTTTTAATTTATTATGAATTAAATATAATCTCAAATTATTGTAAAATTTTACATTTTTGGTAATACTTATATCAACCACTATGTGATTATTACCAATACAACAGCCCAGCAAAATAATATAAATAATGATTTTGTAACAAAATACTGTTTTTTAATCACATTTCTGACAACAGAGGTACTTGTTGAAAGCAGAGTATAGTTTATTGTATTGATCCAAGTAAATAATCCTTTTGTTGGCCACCAAAGTCCTGATAAATGAAAATCAATTAATTATCATGATTTGTTATATTTATTGATTATATTTTACCTTATATTATTTATTATTGATTATATTTGATTTTAATTATACCTGTAACATTGGCACATATTATGAGTTTTAAGTATAGGATTACAGCAATAACGATATAGTTTTTCACAAATGAACACAAAACATATCCTGTAGTTTATAAATATTCACATATTTATTATTAAGGATAACAATGAATAATAAGTTTAGGTATTTAATTTTTTACTTCCTTTTGATATATAATATGAATTGAAGCAAACTTTTATAGCATGATATAAACTAATAAATATTGCATTAAATATTTTAGATTCTGAGCGAAGTGAAGAAGCTAGTATTTTTACAATGATGTTTATTTTTTTTTCTGTGTACAACTTTTCGTATAGAAATACTTGTCCAAAAGTTTCGATCAATAACTTTTTGAAACCGGATTTGCCTCTAGATCTTACTTTAAGGAGGTCATTTTTTGAATTTCTCAATTCTTCAATTTTTTTTTTGGAAAAAACTACCCAAAATTTGACAAAAAC
>JAIPRM010000865.1:0-46091 GCA_025469315.1 Stegophylla sp. TES_Ste_2020 | reverse complement strand
TTGGTCGCGTCGTATATAATAACTTGTATTGGTTTTTCAATTAATTTTTCATTATTTGTAATATTTATAATTAATAATAATTTACACAATCATCTAATTAAAGGCGTACAATTATTTATGTACCAGGGGCGGACTGAGAATGAAAATCGGCCCCGGGAAAACAGAAATTTCGGCAAGAAATTTTATTAAATTTTTATTTATTAAACACACAACACACAAAATACTTATTTTTAAATAATTAAATTATTATTTACTCGACATTGTACAATAGTTTCCAAAAAATCGATTAATACGACCCAGGGGCGGACTGAGAATAAAAATCGGCCCGGGCAAATAGAAATCGAACAAATGTAAGAGTGATTTTTAGTCTCCAACTTTTTTAGATTCTGAACGAAGTGAAGAATCTTATGATTTTACAATGATGTTTATTTTTTTTTTTCTCTTTCTGTGAACACTTTTGTATCGAAATACTTGTCCGAAAGTATAGATCAGTATCTATATAGAATCGGAATCGTACCCAGATGGTACTTTAAAGAGGTCATTTTTCCAATTTCTCAATGCTTTTCTTAAAAACACGAAAAAACTGTCGAAAAATTGACAAAAAACGGCAAAATATGCAATTACCGAAATTTCCGTAAAATTGAAAAATACTTTTTGACATAACTTCTAAAATAATGCAGCTAGGCACTTGGAATTTTCATTAACCACTAAAAATAGCTTTGAGAACATTTCATGAAAATTTCAAAAAGATTTGATCAATATTGAGTTAAGTACGGCATTTTGAAAATTTCGGAAATTTCTCATTTTTTGTTAGTTTTTATAAAATTTTTGATTTTTGATATTAAGACTTGAAAATTTAATATAATGTTACTGACATATATTATGTCTAATTGACCTGAAAAAATCTCGAAAATCGTTAGTCAACTTTTTTTTTTATATACCCATTTAAAGTTAGAATTTCAACTAAATTCGTTAGTTTTTAACTTTAACGTACATATAAGAAAATTGGCTTAACCGATTGTTTTGAAATTTGGTGCCTAGATAGAAAATTTCATTGCGAATATTTTGGTGCAATAAAATTTCTTACGGACAAAAAATTAAACATTTCACAAAGGTTTGATTGAAAAAAAAATCAGAGAAAGTACGGATAAATTACCTATTTTATTATATATTTATTATTAACACACAAAAGGTTGAGAGGTTGATCGGTAATGTTTTATTGCATCTTTTAATTATTGTTGTTATTATAATTATCGTAATATTAATTAATTAATAATAATTGACGGGAGGTATGTATAATATAATATTTTAATAGTTTAAAATCTTATTTGATTAAATAATATCCTAATAGCCAATCAGGTATAAACATAGTTTCGACCAATGACAATCGTTTTGCTTTCAATAATAAAATAAAATTCGTAGGAGCCGTTAGGCCGTCGTCTCGTCGTCAGTGTTCAAACCGATGCAGCAATGGAGAGTTCGTCTCGCTGATCGGTTTCACTCTCCGTCTCTGTCTGTCTGTCTGTCTGTCTGCCTATCTCTCTCTCTCTCTCTCTTTCTTTTTACTAAATCTGTTTTATCTATTATGTGTACATTTTTCTTTTTTTTGGTACCTTGTTTCCTTACATTATTTGGTTTGCTGAAGGTACGCGTGCGTGATGGTGGAGAGGGCATCGGTAATTCGCAGTTAACAACCTGTGTGGTTGCTTAAGTCGCCTGATGCCGTGTACTGGACGTAATCTTAATAATGTGAGGGTACATGAGTGTTTTAACTTAAATTTATAAGTACACGTAGTATTTAAAACGGAATTCGTGTGCGCGTTAGGTAGGTTTGGTAGGTAGGTAGGTCCCCTCCATGAGCCCACCTTGTCGTGGTGGAGGGGCTCATGCCTTTAGGGGCATGCTAACGGGCTCACCAAAAAACGATAGTTAAAAAGTCTTTGGACGTTTTACCCCTGCCCCAGGGGCCCCACGGATTCAGGGGATCCATTATCATAGCTTTCTTTCATCATATCTCTCGCTCTTCTTATCTTCTATTAGATTGGTTAAGTATAGGTTAAGTTCCTGTCGCCTTGTTTGCCTTTTATAGCTTGCCATCTGTCTGTCTATCATCTGTCGTATGTAAACATGCTATAGCATTGCTGCAAGTCCTAAGCCTGGATACAATGTGAAGACGACTTCACTTGGTACCTATTTATTATTATTTTTTTAAATTTGTTTACAGAGTAGTGGGAAAAAGTTTTTAAAATCTTTATATTTATTCGTTCAGCTTGTTGTGTAACGTGGGGACATTTCGGCTTTTAATACCAAACTTGACCTGTTGTGACCATTACTCATGACATTAGTTTGTGAGTTAAGTCAAGTTAAAGTTTACGAAAATTACAAGTAAAGTAATGGATCTAAATAACGTGACTCGTGATATGAAAAGTGACGTGACAGGTGATTTAGTGACTTTGTCATACAACGTAATTTTCATTTATAAATACACAAAATCATACAAATCCGTACACTGATCTCACATGTCAGAACTTGTATCATTTTTGTATCATATGACAAAAGTCATGTGACAAAAGTAGAACTCGCTGTACTTTAAAAGTCAGTAACAAATTTTTAGAAATGACACAAAAGATTTCACCAAAGCGTTATCACATACGTGTTATCATATTACTGATATCACTGATATCACGGACTATGATATGAGTCGTATTATCATTGAGACTGATATAGGTATGTCATGGGTATATCTTAATAATTCGTGATCGGTAATTCGCTGATACAGTATAACTTATGTGAATATTGTGAATTATTTAATATAGTCGTATTACATTATTATACAACATTTTGATGATGTAATTTTTTCCAACAGACTGTTCTATTTCTAAATATTCTTTTACTAAAGATAAAACCTATATCGTTTTTTTTGTAGGGTCATTTTATATTATTATATGGGTACATATTTTACATGTCAATACGTCATAACATACCAATACAATAAACAATAATAATTATAAAAGAATAATATTTTTATCATCCTTGTTATCTAATATTTCAATACCTGCCCAGTGTTATTTTATGTTTCCGGTCAAAACGTCCATTGTGTTCGTGCATTACATTACTTGCGATCCGTGAGTTTATACTTTTTAATAATAATAATAATAATAATAATAATAATGATCATTGTTTCGTATCACTGTCATACTATAACTGTGTAATAGATTTTTTTTTTTCTGTCGTTTTACAGTGATTTTTGTAGTGCTCGAAATCGGTGAAATGTCCGACAACGACGCTGGAGATGATATCGATGGCAACAACATTCTTGCTCAATCGTTAAAACAACAGGTAAATTACACTCAAACTTATACCGCCTCCTCCATCAATTAAGAACAGAGTTCTCTTTTAGGCTTAAAATGATTATCTACCTACAATATTGTCGTTTTTACACAGGGCATCGAATATGTTTTCGGCATTGTCGGCATACCGGTCATTGAGTTCAGCTTGGCCCTGCAACAAGTTGGCCTCAAATACATTGGAATGCGCAACGAACAAGCAGCAGTTTACGCGGCCCAAGCAATTGGTTATCTGACTCAAACCCCAGGAGTGTGTCTGGTTGTGTCTGGTCCTGGTTTGCTTCACGTCACTGCCGGGATGGCTAATGCTCAAATTAATTGTTGGTCTGTTGAAATAAAATTGTTCTATTCTACCTAGATGTCAGTTGCTTTCTTACAAATGTAATTGCACGTTTCAGGCCTGTTTTAGTAATCGGCGGCTCGTGTGCTGAAGACCACGAAGGAATTGGTGGCTTTCAAGAATGCAATCAAGTGGAACTTAGCAGACCGTATTGCAAGTACAGTGCAAGACCCCCTAATCCTGCTCTCATACCGGTTCATGTTGAAAAAGCAATACGTTATGCCACTTATGGTAGACCCGGTAATAATAATATATACTTAGATCATTGTTTTATCAGTAAAACAATAATTACTTGAGTTTTGTTTTTAGGTGCTTCGTATTTAGACTTTCCTGCTAATCTACTGTCGGCTCGAATCCCTATGAATAAAGTTTTGAACAAACCGAAAATTCCACAACCTCCAATCATATTTCCGGATGTGAGAAATATAGAATCAGCTGCTGAACTTTTAATAAATGCTAAAACCCCCCTTGTGATTGTAGGCAAAGGTAAGAAAACAAAACAAATACTTGCCTCCTAATCACATTATTAAATGTATTAAGAAATTTAGGTGCTGCCTACGGTTGTGCAGAAAATGCTGTTAGGAATCTTATCGATCGGTTTGGTTTACCGTTTTTATCCACACCAATGGGTAAAGGTGTAGTACCCGATGAGCATTCTTTGTGTGTTGCATCTGCTCGTACTTTTGCATTACAAAATGCTGATGTTATACTTTTACTCGGTGCAAGACTTAATTGGATACTACATTTTGGTAAATCACCGAGGTTCAATGCTGATGTGAAGTTCATACAGATTGATATTAGTGCAGAAGAGTTGCATAACAGCCAACAAGCTAGTGTAGCTATTCAAGCAGATATGCAGGCTGCAGTTAATTCATTAAATATTTGTTTCACTGATAAAAAATGGAGATTTAAGCGAAGTGAATGGTTGAATAGACTCAAAGAAAAGTGCTTGTCGAATAAAAAATATGTAGAAGTAAGTAATATTTATCTGAAAATTTGTATTATTTATTTATTTCCTTAGGACTCTATAAAATAAAACCTAAATTTCATATTTTTATTGATTTTTTTGTTTATCTATATTTAACTCAGTTTTCTTTATTTTCAGTCAATGATGAAGGATACATCTGTGCCGTTAAATTACTACACGGTTTTTCGTCATATACAAGATAATTTACCAAAAGGTTAGTTATAATTTAAATTTTACTTTAACTTTCCCAGACTTAAAGAATGAATTCAATAAATTATTTTAATTATCATTATATTAATATATGCTCAGTTTAACATATTTGTTAATTGTTAGTGAATATAATTTAATCATTTTATAGATACATAATATCTATATTATTATTTTGTTTATTTAATATGTATATAGCTAAATAATATTTGTTAATAACTAAATTATAAACTTTTCATTTTTAATATTTACATAAATAATATAAAACATGAATGTATCAGTGTAGATTTGTCTTTTCTATCCATCTCATGCATGTATATTGAATCATTGGTATAAGGATTTCCTCATTTTGTGATTAAATGGTTGGTTTTAGAGTAATAATTGTGATAATTATTTTTGTTAAACTACAATATATCAAGTTACAAAAAAATTTACTTATGTAATCCATTTGATTATAATATTCTATGAAATTTATGTACAATGTGAATATTTACATTCAATAATAATAATAATAATAATAGTAATAATTACATTTATGTAAATAATAGATTTAATTAAAACTTTAAAGTTTTTTTAAACAAAAAGAATACTAGGACAAGTTTTTTCTGTATTGTTTCTATGATTAATAGAAATACTATATGTATGCTGATGTCCTCTTATATTTTTTACTAATTTATACTTTATTACACAGATATCATGTTAAAATAAAATGAAATGAGATAATATTATTTGATTTTGGTTAAAATATGAAATTATTTTATTTGTATCAAGACTGTTTGACTTTTTGTTGACCTTTATAAACATAAGTTATCATCATCTCTTACTGTTTTTTCATAATTCTTCTATTATTTGCCTTTCTCATAAATTTAATATATTTTTTTAATGTTAAACTGGGCATGAAGTTAACTTAACCTAACTTATAATTTATGTCCAATTCTTATTTTGAAATGAAAGCCTGGTAAAAATGTCCTGTATGGAATATGAATTATCCTAGTTGCAGATTTAATCATTGTGAGACTAAAACAATATCTTGATTATTTACAGATTGTATGATTGTGAGCGAGGGAGCAAATACAATGGACATTGGTAGAGCCGTATTGTTGAATAGTCTACCTAGACATAGACTCGATGCTGGTAACATATACATAAATATATATGGTTGATAGTAGCTGAGAGCAGTTTTATTATAATAATTAATTTCTCATTTAGGAACATTTGGCACTATGGGAGTTGGATTAGGATTTGCTATCGCTGCTGCCGTATGGTGTCAAAAATATGAACCTAGGAAACGAGTGTTATGTGTTGAAGGCGATTCAGCATTTGGATTTTCTGGAATGGAAGTAGAGACAATGTTTAGGTTTGTGTCAAATGGGTTGTACTTTATATTATACAGCGTAAAATATTTGACCCTTTGAGTAGTGTATATAGTGTATATTAAAATCAATAAGTATTTGTTTCATATTTTTTTATTGTATATTTAGGTCATTTAGTGGTTCAGATATGAATAAATATAAAATTTTAGGCATAATTTATTTATATCTTCTTATTTATCAAAAATACAAGACTAAATTATTATGTGTCTTTTCTCTTGAATATATATCATTTCTTTGCATACAATATTGTTATTTGAAAATTCTTTTTATATGAAATTCACTCTCCAAAACGAGTATTATTAAAATATTATTCTCTAATCAAATCAGGTTTTATTTTTTTTTTTTGATTGTTTGAAAATCAATGTATAGTTACTATACTATATATTATATCAAATATAAAATAAATTTAGTCTGAAGTATTACAACTTTTTTGTCATTAACAATTGGTTTCGATTTCAAAAATTATCACCAGGTTAATAAAATATAGTCAATGAAAAGAAAAGGTTTAAATAGGAAATACAATGTAGAAATTGAAAAAAAAAATGGTCGTTTTTTCAATTACTCCAGACTAAGTTTATTTTATTTATTTATTTTATCTTTTATATAATGTAACGTATAATAAATATCCATTGATTTTTATTTATTTTATTTTATTTTTATATACCTATATATATTAGGCTTTTTGTTTTAACTAATTTTTTTTTCAAACTGGCAAAATTAAAAATTTAATATTTTAATTTGAAATTATCATTATTTTATATTCTCTCATCGTAGTTATATAATGTTTACCTAACATATAATGTACAATATATTCTCATAACATTAAACTTTTAGGTAGTGAGTAATAATTTAATATTTTAAACATATAATAATTAAACACTCATTACATTTGATCTGAACTTATTAATCATCACTTTGTTATGATATTTAATTTCAATTAATACATTTTAATCATATTAAAGATATAAAATAATTTTCTCATTATTATTGTACTAATATTATAACACAAATAAATATTTAATGTGTCTAATAATACATTTATTATTTTATTAGGTATAAATTACCAATTGTTATTATTGTTGTAAATAATAATGGTATCTATGGAGGTGTAGATGAATCCACATGGACTGCAGTGCAAGATTCTGAAAACTTAACTGAAATGTATGTTATATGAAAGTATTTGTTCTTTACTTTTCATTCAATATCCATATTTGGATTTAGACTATTCTTATTCTCTTAAAAAAATCTAATACTTATATTTTTAGTTTATGATTATAATAATGTATAAATATTTATAACACTTTCTAAATAGTTAAAAAGTTATTCAGAATACTATTATTTTCTTCCTAATTCTCTGTATAATTTATATGCTCGATGGAATTTACTAATTATATTCTGTTTTTTTTGTTTTAGTATTCCTCCCAACTGTCTTTCAGTGAATGTTCACTATGAAAATATATTGACTATGTTTGGTCGCAGAGGACATTTTTGCACAACAGTTGAACAAGTATCAAATGCTGTAAAAGAAGCATTTAAGGTAGAACTTTTGTAATTCATTATTTTATTTTAAATAAAATCTATTCTTGTTATACTAAAAGTATCTCATGTTATAATTGTACATGGGTTTTTTTATAGTTTATGAAATTTCATTTTGGTAAAATGAAGAAACTAGTATTTTTTTTAAATTCTGTAATATGTTTAATATTGTATTTATTTAATTGTAAAAACTAGAAAATTTGTTTGTTTTTAGTTTGTTATTATAAAAATTAAAAAGCCAGACATACTTTGCACTACAGATGTTCTTTGTTTCTCGGGTGGGATAATCTTGGCAAATGTATAACATTTTATAGAAACGATAAATCATTTTTTCAATAAAACTATTCTGTGAAAAGCTTTACTTAATGTTCAATTATAATAATTGTCGATTAGGTTATATTTAATAATGTTGGGTACTTGATAATTGTATGTGCATGTGTGCAGTGGCGTAGCCAATATTTTCTCATGGAAGGAGCTTACAAGTTTTGTTAATAAACTCACCCAGTGGCATAGCCTTGGTGGAGAGAGGGTTAAGGTGTTTACAATAATAGTATATTTCAGAACTTTAGACCCAAGTCATTTATTCGGGTTTTGGGTGTTAAATAAAAATTTAGATGTTTTGGGTAATTAAACATTTATTTTAGTTAATTATGATTTATGATTAATTTGGTTTAAACTCGGCATTTTTCAATTAACTGAGTAATTTTTTATTCATTTAGTATATTATTGGATAGTAGTAAAATAAAGTTCAAATTTTCAAATATAAATCTATTAGATAAAAATTGCTTATTTAATTGATATGAAAAATTATCTACAAATGAAATGAATAAAAAAATTCTAAAATAATCTTCTGACATTATTAACTGCAGAAGAAATAGAAATTTAAGTATTTAAGGCATCGCTTTAAGATTCAACAGAATTCAAAATAATTTTTAATTCACTTTCTGCATTTAATCTTGAGTTTTTATTTAAATTTGATATAAGTCTTAAGCCATTTGAATAGCTTTAATCCGAATCTAGATCTATATTCTATGTCTGAAGAAATTTACTTAATATTTATGAACACATATTCAACATTTTTTCTGATATGTTAATCCAATACTAAATTATGGTTATTTTATAGTACACACAAATTGGTACACTCATGATGAAACAACCTAATCACAAATTTCTGTTAAACTATCAACTATGATATTAAATAACTCAAGAAAAATAATTATTTAATCATGTCGAATTATCCATTTAGGCCGAATATAAAAATTTCAATTGTTTATATGGTTTGTTATTTAAATTATGTATTAAAAATCTACTCTGCATATTTTAACATTCCTAAGTAGGTATAATACTATAAGTCTGTAATACTATAATAATAAAATAAGTCAATAGGAAGAGTTTAAACATCCAAAACCCCCTCTGGCTATGCCACTGTATGTGCATAAACTATTTTTGCACATATTCTAATTACATATTTTTTGATATAATCAGTATGAATTATATTATTGAAATTGATTAATTTTTACAGGATTCGAATGGACCATCATTTATTAATATAATGATAAATCCGTCTGCTGATCGCAAACCACAAAATTTTGCCTGGCTTACTGAATCAAAATTGTAAATGGCAGAATACTCTATAACTAAAAAATTATAAAATATTGTTGTGTGTGAAAAAGAAAAATTGTTGCGGTCTATATATAATTAATTGCTGTAGGACATATCACAAAATTTATGCCCTCTTTATACACTAGGTATCTTGTTACATTTTTACATAATTCTATACTGCGGCCATCAATTTGGTGTAATTTCTTCTCTTCTTTGATGACATGATTGATATAATTCTTTCACATTTCGGAAGTTACTCGCTCAATGTCTTCAGTTAATAATGTTTTTACCTCTGGTAATTGGAACGTCTTGTTGTTCATCCTAACGTGTTGTTATACTGAAATCCATGGTAATTCTATTGGATTTAGCTCACAGTGGTATGGAGGGTGCCTCAGTACAATTCTATTGTTTTTCTTCGTGAGTTCATCAATAACATTCTTATTACACAGAGGACGAAATTGTTCTGCCTCTTCCAATAGTCTAACTTTAACCATTGGCTAATTAAATTTTTTTCCCTCTAAACTCCAACCGTTCAACAATTTTTGCTTCCATGAAACTAGGGAAAATGTATCTTGTTTGACAGAATGGTATGACACATTGTCCATAACAATTACAGCATTTTCTTTTAATAATGGTAAAATACCACTAAACCAAATGTACAAAGTTTCATTCATTTCATAATGATAATCACAAGAATTTTTTTTTTAATTCGAATACCAACAATTCACCATAAACAAAATCATCAGACCTTATGTGGTCAACAGTCAACCGTTTTCCTTTTCCGGATGGAGTATTGTGAGCCCTCTTATAAATGCATCTCGATGCGACATGACTGTACAATCGACTCATGTTTTTATAATACTTTCACCTGCATTCATCCATGTCTTGTCGAGATAATTAATCAGACGATCACGACTTCCGTTAAAGCACTGTTTTGATTTATTTTTGAGTACAAAAAATTTAATTCTTTTAATATTGATTATAAAGCTGTGCATTTTAAATTTGGCAAACTAGGATCATCATAAATCGCTACAGGTATTTTGTGCAAAGTTGGAATTTCTTTTCTAACCCAAAACCTGTGTACTTTTTGCCGGCCGCAGTATAGTTATATTTAAATACTTGTATGGTATTTAGAATACGTTTAATATAAGTATTTGGATATTACTATGAACCATTTATATAGTGGACAGTCATGGGGAATATGATGTCTACTATATGAAGTTGTCCATTATCATAAAAAAAATCTTAAATAATGGATGTTTATGAGAAATTACAAAATGTCCACTATGGTGAGAGATATTGTAGAGAAAAATTATAAAGTATAAAAAAAAAAATATACAAATACATATTTAAATTTGTACATATTATTTATTACATAAATATGTCTATTAATTTATAAAGTTATTCATTATTTTTACTATACTGTACTATATTTTAAATGTTGATGAGTGTTCACACAACTGATGTAACCATATATTCTAACAAGTTTTCAATTGTTAAATAGGAAATCCATTAAGATAAGGAAATATGAACAAAAAACTATAAAATACACATGTATAATATATTATTTTTATTATTTAAAAAAAAATTAAAGTTCATACACTCTATGTAAATTTACGAGATGTAATTTTTAATTTTGCCACCAAATTATAGTGTCCTCGTCCACTATTATGAGTGTCTGCTATTTACAGGTTATAACTCTTATTGTGTAACTTGTATTTTTTCTGGGGAATTGAAAAATGTCTTCTATTAGAAATGTGTCCACTTTTGAGATTTGTCCATTGTTTCATTGTGTTTCAAATACTATTTAACCATATTTTAAATACCAAAGTCAATTTATCTATGTACTTTTTGTTATTTGGTAACCTGTATTAAATTGGTCATTTTTATGATTTGTGAAGCAATAAATACAGATATATTTCCATGTTATGAATTGAAGATGGGGAATTTACTATTTTGCTTTTTGCAATGATGTATTTATATTTATTATATTAGATAAATACATATTCTTTTTTATAAAATTTTCCACTGGCCATTTATTGTATAATTTCTTGATGTTAGAATACATAAATTTTTTATTTTTTAAAATGGTAAAATATATTTATTGTAAGTAAAATTCTATGATACCATGTGGCAAAATGTGATTTATTTGTAAAAAGAAAAGTGATTAACTGTCCTACAACAATTATGTAATAGACATTTTTATTTTTTTATTCACTATGTATTCATATAGTTTAATTTTATAATTCTCAAGTTGTATAGTACTTTAAGCATATCAATTTATCGTTATTGCCATAATATAGTCCTTAATTAATTTATATAGTGAAAAGAACCTTATTATTCTTATGTACCACAAGTATTGGTGTATGATACATTTTTTATGGAAATTAAATATTGTCAATGTTCATTTTTATATTTTTGTGATAATTTTAAAGGGGGAGGGGTAATTGATTTTACATTGTACACAAAATTTTTTGTTACTTGCTGATAATTATTATAATTTATTTATTAATTATACCAAAATTTTAACAAGATCGTTTTAATTTTTTTAACATTATATTTAATAATGAATATCAATCAACTGACTTTGAAACATAATTTTTCCTCGTTGCCTGGAAAAATACTAGACCTTTTAAAGATTACACAACTAAATTTTACATTATAATCCAAAAGTTGTATAGTTTTGATTTGAATTTTGAACTTACTATTCCAGTATTCTTACTTCTCCAGTAGTACTTATAGTACATTCAAGTACTGAAAACAAAAACATTTATTACATATTTATAAAATGCAATAACTTTTGTTTTATCAACAATTTTTAACACTTATTATTATTATTTTTTTTTTTTTTTGAAAATTATTTCTGCATCACTGCACAACAGCAATTAAATTTTATTTTATTGTTTTTTTTAGGTCTGAAATTTTCAATTTTGAAATTTTATACTACAGTTTAAGAAAATATTCAAAATAGCTATATTGTAAAACTGATTTTTAGAAAAATATTTGTGCTTAAATCTTTAATGAAGGTAATCCGTTCATTTTTTACGATTTTTTTTTTTTAAATATGCGAATAAATTAATAATTTTATCATATAAGTTATAATAATGTTAATAATGAAATAATGACTTATTTAACAAAATTATTAAATTATTTACAAACTTACAAAAAACCGTAGAAAACGAACGGATTAACCTTCATTAGAGATTTAATCACCATATTTTTCTAAAAATAAGTTTTACAATATGGCTCTTTTGAGTTTTGTCTTAAACTGCAGTGTAAAAGTTCAAAGTTGAAAATTTGGAACATAAAAAAAAAAATCGTACATTATTGCTGTAGTAATAATTAACCAAAAAAAAAAAGGGTTATTGCATTTGTCAAATCGAACTGGCACACCCTGTATAGTACGTATTAAATTAAAATTAAAAATATAGAAAGTACATTAATGTTTGATATTTGTTTGATTATCAAAAATTACAAAGCGCGACTACTCTTGTTTCAAATAATAGCACACCCTCTGGAGGTTAACATTTTTTTATAAAATACACGTTTACTTCACATTTCTTCGTTCATCAAAAGTATATTGGAACTCAATTCCGGAGTTAACACGATTCTAAATTGTTTCTCACCATGCCCACATAGTAAAATTCTTCTTGAGTTGTCAATAATAGAAGATTAAACAGCAACAAGTTAAGTTCTTTCAAAATCTTTTTGATGGCAATTCTGATGCTCCCTTATAAACTATCGTATACCTCCATGTTGAACCCGTTTCACTGCTCCATTTTCTATTCCTAAGCGGTCTTTTTAACCACAGTCAGAATAGCTCAATAGGCCGATTCATGTGTTTAGCTGCTAATAATAATCACCCTTTATTTTTGTTTAAATCTACTCAGGTACCGAGTTCTGTTTAACTTTTTACTGAACTTCTAATATCTGTAAATCAAACTACTATACTTTTGGCCTAGCCCATAATTAATAAAAACTAACGAGACCATCTTTATTTCCTAAAGCTGTACGAACGGTGTTTTCGTTTTAGTTCTATGCCCTCAATGCAGTTTTGAATAACAATTAACCTTCTATGAGTACATTGGTAGGATATTAGGAAATTCTATTAGAGTTCTTTAGGGAATTCGTTAGGGATGAAATTATGCATCACAAAAAGTATTCTAAGAGTTGTATTTTGATTTAAATATTTACTGGTCGAACTCTTTTGGACAAGTAATTCTACGTAAAAAAGTAATTAAAACATTGTGAAAACACTAGCTTCCTCGCTCCATTCAGAATCTAAACTATTGAATAGTTTTAATTTAAATCCAAAACATAAATTAAAATCATTGATAATGATTTATAAATTACATTGAATTGTTTTCATTTAATGTTTTAATTAAAATAGTTCTGGAGGGGGAGGGGGTAGATAAAACTATTACCTATAATAATTGTTTTTATATCTTTTGGGCCCTTATTGTTACGTACATCGCATGGGACGTTTCCATTAAATCTGACTGTGACAAGAAGGATTATTTATGAAAAAAAAAAATTAATATTTTATGCTATAGGTATCGCCTTTATACAATATTGAATATTGTGTCCAAGCCGTATTTTAGAAGAGTCGTGGGAACAAAAACTAATTACTGCTACCACTAGTTATTTGGCCACTGGTCAATTATTTTGTCGTATTATTCAAAAACCAGTTGTGGGAATACACGCATTATTATTATTATTTTACACACAAACACATATCCTTATCTCGTACCTACAAAATGTTATACACGATTTTTACTTAAATAACGAATTATTATTAAAAAAATCTTTCGGTTTTATACTTACGTTTATACTTCCATAATAATATCAAGGTCCTTCTAATGATATGTTCCGAATTAATTAATTTCAAATTAATTGAATCCGGATATGAATCAGGATATCAATATCCTGTAAATTACAATGCACTAATAAAATCCAGACATATCATTAGTGTTATTCGCTCCTCGTGTGGGATACTCTCGGTGGGTGTGCAGAAATAATAATAATAATAATAATAAAAAAAAAAACTATAAATCATTTATTCAATTAAACGATTAGGTATATTTTAATAACAGAATAATACGTGTAATTTTCATTCGTCATATTATGTAAAAGATCAATTTTGTGTAATTTGTGTATATTTGAGTACCTAATAATAAAGAAAATAAATTTATCATTATTTGGATCAAATGTCATTTGAGCTGTATTTCTAACCTTAAAACGCTAGTAAAAAATTATTATTGATTGAGTCAAATTTCATGCAGGTAAATTATGTACCACGTATATAGAAAATACGCGAGGAAAGTTCAGGTAAAATAATATTTTTGCTGGATTGAGAATTAAATGTTTTTTAGTGTTTTGAGTGAAAAAAATCATTTATTTTACGTAAAAATGACCGGTAATCTAATTTTAAACGGTTATAAAAAAGTGTTGAAGGCGCTTTTGTCGAATCTTGAGTAGTTTTTGTGTTGAATTTTGAAAAAGTATTTAGGATTTTGAATATTAACCTCTCTATCTGAGTACTATCTAGACTCTAGAGGTAAATTCTGACACCAAAAAGATGCTTCAGATCAAAACTTTTGGCAAAAATTATTTCTATACGAAAATATATTGTGTTCACAGAAAAAAACCAGCTTCATCACTCTACTCACTCAGAATGTCAAATTTAACGCGACCCACCAAAAATTTAATCACGACCCACAGTTTAGGAACCCCTGCAATAGGGTGAAATAATGAAAAGTTCAGAACGCGGACACTTTTTACTATTATATGCATATTATTTTACGTGCATATTTTATACCCGGAATACGATTTCTGTAATGAATTAAACTGATTTAATTAATTGATCGACTGTACTGGTAAAATGTGAAATTGAAAAATATACAGCTTTAACTTTCTACGGCGAAACCGCGCACTACTATTAATTGATCTAAAACTAATTTTTAATTTTGATCGGTTCAATAATGTTCAAAAGCAAGTATAATATAATGTAAGAAAAAGACTGGAGAGCATAAATAAATATAATAAATATAATATGCCATACATATATACCTACAATAAAATGAACTTGTAGAGATTTCTGTTATATAAAATTAGAAATTTAAAAATCCAAAAGAAAAACTAAAATGCAATCGTACAATAAAGTATCCGCGTCCTAAAGTTTTCATTTTTACCATAATGTACACAGTGTCCGCTTTATTAATTTTAAACAATAGACCGTACACCCACGACCACGTTTACACCTGTCGCGTCCAATTTTTTTTAACGTTTATGATTAATTATCTGTCCTCCGAATTCGCAAATCGTCTTGTATGTCTGTCTTTCCCGACATTGTAATTTTTTTTTTTTTTTTTTATGACGTAGATCAAAAATAACATTATATTCGTTCGTACGGTAATAAAACATTTTACTAAATAATCGAAAATTTGCTGCTATATGTTTTTAACAACTCAAAACCAATCAACAGTGCAGCCTTAAGCCATATGACTGGACTTGTACAAAAATATGGGCGGGCACGTGCCTACCGGATCCACCTCCCAGACACGCCACTGTTCGCTTCACTAAAAATCTAAAAACGTTTACAGTATAAATAATAGATACATTTGTATAGGTAAATTTTCATTTATATTAAATATTTTTGAACCCTTTCTATTAAGGTACCCGAATATAATATTTTTTATGTCACGGGGTGCCCCGTGTGGGTATAAGGAGACGAACTAGTTGCGTTAAGGACAACGAATTTAGTCCGTGAATTATTCGCGTTAATCGATTTGTTTCCGAAAAGGATATAGACAAGTTGCGTTTTATTTTATTTATTAAAGTTCGACATTATAGTTTTGAAATGGTTTTCATCTACATATTATTTTTGTAGTGTATTAGTTTTAACAATTAATACGGGTAATTATAATTATAATTTTTAAGTAATACATTAAATACATATAAATAAAATGCAATACCGTTTGAAAGAATCGTAAATATTGAAGGGCAACTTCCGTCTCATATCCTGAATCGCAAAAAACCTGTAACCTACAAACGACTGCACGGACTGAATTTATTTGTTGGCGCCGCTCCCGATTGCGGCCCAAAGTGACCTTTTTTCCTTTAGTGCAATCAATATTGCAATTATTAATCATTGATAACATAGATAGTGGTCTAACTGAAATGTATTATAGATATTGAAGATATTACTACTCCTCCTGTTACTACCTACTAGCACTGGACAATTTTTACTAATCAACGATGACATTGAGTACTTTTTATTATTTTCTCATTTCGATATGAGTATTTTATTATTATTAAATTAATATTTTAGTTATGAATATCGCTTATATTTTATACAGACGGACCACCTGGGTAATTCAGTTAGATATTCATTAAATATATAAGTCTTTTTGTGAACCACTGTTTGTCTGGCTGCAATCGAGTTTCTTTGAATTTATTATTTGGTGGGATGCAATTAGTTCGTCTCCGTCGTTTATCTACCATTGGAACTTGGAATCTATTCAAGAAAATTAAAACTGGGTGATATTGCGAAATAATAAAATCCATCACTTCACGTTTATAAAACGAATTTATAATAATTGTATGCTTGGAAACGAAGTATGTATATTATATTATTTAATTAAAATACAGAGTAACGAGTTTTTTTAAAAAATTACCATGTGAATCTAATGTTATGACAGTTTTAACATTTTTCGAAATTCAAGGTTACCAATTTGTTGGACCTGCAATTTGGTCTAGAATCAAGCTATGTCGATTATAAAGCAAACCATCAAATTGGGCAGGATTACTGTTCACAGATTTGGTACTTTGAATTTTTAAAAATGTTAAAACTGTCATAACTTTAGTTCTAAATCACTTAAAAACTTCTATCACCCCTCCTCAAGTAAAAGGTCTGAAAATCTACTTTTACAATCCATAACTTGCAGAAAGCCATAATGATCTCTAAATTATGTATATAGATAGAAGCAGACTCACTTAGGACGTAAAATACTCAATTTTCAGCTGTTCATATAACATTTTAGAGGCTTATTGTCTCAAGGAAATCTTCATAAAAAGGTTGTTACGTAAGTATAGAAATATCTTCAATTACATTTTTATGTCATTAAAATGTTGTCAGTACTGAGTACGACTAATATGAAAGTTCGAAAAATCGCGATTGTCATGAAAATAGTCATTTTCAAACTGCTTTATCTTTTAAATGGATTTTAATTCAGAAGAACCTGTTGTAAGTATTTTTGTTGAACGGGTTGATTTTGAAAATCGCTTAAAAACCATTAAAATCTCGAGATTTCCGTTGCAATCTATTATCGTCTCCGAGAATTGGCCCTTATAACTTAGCTGTTAAAAATTTTCGTATGAAAAATTGGTATAAACATAAACAAAATGAGAGGCGCAGGATTAAAATCGGTTAACAAAGTTTCCAGATATTATGGTATGTTGCATTTATAATGCTAAAAGGGCCTATTTTAGGCATTCCGAGGGCTCGTTATTGAGCTTAAAGGCCCCTAAAAAGCTGAAAAAAATAAATAAATTGATTTTTCACCATTTTATTAACTTAAAAAAAATTTAGCGGAAATTGGTGAACCCCTCCCACAAAAGTGACGGGAAAGTTGCTAAATAATAATACAAAATAATAATTGCCGTCAAAATATTATCTTTTACACTCTTGGGTTTTAAACCTAAGTACCTATTTTCATTTTCATTTTTTCTTTCGACACGCGTGACTATTATCACGGGAAGTAAAAGTAATCGAAATATTTCGTTTAGCTTTTTTATCGAGACCAAAAATTGAGAGTTGAACGTTTGAGTAATTATTACACTTAAAACTGTGAATTACGTCTTAGATAAAATTTCAATTTATTAATCTTACCTGGCGCAAGAAAGTTTAAATGTTCACCGTATATCAAGAACAATTATTCAAATTTATTATAAAAAAAAACAACGAAATATTTGAATAATAATTGAATCGATACGACGACATGGAATCGATTTTACGCGATTTCGGTGTTAAGCCACGTGGAGGTAGGTAAACGATGTCCTACGGCCACCTAATTAAAACAAAATAAATCATATCAAATTAATAGGTATTTGATCGAAAAACCGGTTTCGACGTTACTATACAATGTATATTAAACATTTCTTTTAAAAGAAAAAAAAGAGTTTTCTACAATTAACAACCCGTTCACCTTTTGCATATTAATTATATTAATCATAATATATTGTTTTGAATATTTTGTCCGACTTCCTCCAATACCTAATAATTATGTCAGTTTTAGATTCTGATCGAAAAGAAGAAGCTAGTGTTTTTACAATGATGTTCATTTTTTCATATTTTTTTTTTCTTCTCTGAACACTCTTTCGTATAGAAATACTTGTCCAAAAATTTGTTTGTACTCGAGAGAGGTCAGTTTTTGAATTTATCAATTTGTCAATTTTATTGGTGGGGGGGGGGAGAATAACCAAAATTTGGCAAAAAAGATTCGGAAACCATCATTTTATGAAAATTTAAACATAGATAGACGACAATAATAAGAGAAACATTTTGGCGCAACTAAGTTTTAAAAACGTGAAAAAAAAATTTTGGACATTTTTCTAACACTTTTTTTCTCATTAGTTATTTTTTTTCCTTCTCTTTATTTATTAGATAAGAAAAAAGTGAAGTAAAGTAAAGTAAAGTATAGACAAGAAAGCCGGACATACTTCGAGAATCATGGATATTCTTCGCTCTTCGGGCTGAGATATTTGGTTAGTGTGTTGAAAATGATGACAATTATTGTCGTTTAAATTATTAGCTTTCTTCGTTCAGAGTCGTCTTATTGAGGAAATTATGATCACATCCACCAACAGTATCTGACCCGAGGAGGTAAGTACGTCCGGCTTTATTTTTTTATGCTTCGTTTTTTTTTAAATACGGTTTGGTTTTCAAAATAATTATCACTCACTTCGAGTATAATGCTCGATGTACTAATAATTCAGAGTTTAACAGTGTTTATACATAAAAAAAAAAAAAAAAAACCGGACATACTTCGCACGACGAGTATTCTTCGCATCTCGGGTGTGAAGCTCTTGGTGGGTGTATTAAATTTCAAAGAAACGATAAATCATATTTTCTTCAATAAGACGATTTGGAACGAAAGAAGTTAATGATATAAAGAACAAATAAGAAAAAAAAAAATGTTAGAAAAATGTCCAAAATTTTTTTTTTCACATTTCCAAAATTTTCTTGCGCCAAAATCTTTCTTATATGATTTTCATATAGTTCGGATCAAAAAATGATGGTTTCCGAGTCGTTTTTGTCAAATTTTGGGTAGTTTTTTTCCAAAAAAAAATAACTGAAGAATCGAGAAATTCAAAAAATGACTGCTCTAAAGTACAATCTAGAGGCGCAAATGCGGTTTCAAAAAGTTGCTGATCGAAATTTTTCGACAAGTATTTCCATACGAAAAGTTGTACACAGAAAAAAAAAAAAATAATAAATAAACATCATTGTAAAAACACTAGCTTCTTGACTTCGTTCAGAATCTAAAAAACAGTTTCACATTGTTTTCCTCGTTCAGTCATGGGATTCAATAGGTATAGGTACACGGGTTAGTGTAGGAAAAAAAATCGAAAACACGACGTTGGATCTCGCAAGTCGCGACACTAAAACTCGTTGCTTGCTTTTCACACTAAGTGTATCCATAATAATTTACCTACATAATATGCCATCGGTTTTTAAACGATCGTCCGTCCGTTTAATATGGACCACTCCCCGGTCCACTGTATTATTATTACGTATTATTGCGTATAAATAATATACGTATTATAATACACGAGATGTGGGGTATGTAGTTTGATGGCTACGAATCATCACGTTTTTGACGTGATATTTTTATTTACAAAAAAAATACGGTCTCACATCCATCATCCGTCGTCGTTTTTATATGTATATTATTTAATAACAACGTGCGCGAGCTGCACACGAAGAGACATAATAATAATAATAATATCATTGTCGTTTTGGCGGCGGCGCACCGCAAAGACGACGACGTGTGATGCCTATCATCATCATCATCATCATCATCATCATCATCATCATGCATAACATTATCATCGTGTATACATAATAAATATACAACATAATAATATTATTATGATAATACGCACGCGCACTCGAATAGGTGTATACCTATAGTCAAATCAGCCATTTTACTAAACGCCTTGGCAAACAGTCAAATAATTAAAAATGTTTAAGATTTTATTATCTGCCTAGGCATTTAGTTTAATGCCTAGTCGTTTAACTAAATGCCTATTTCAAATTTGGCAAACACTAAAAATAGAAGGTTTTTATATAATTATTTTAATATTTAAACTAGATTTTCTTCTCAATTATTTATTATTTTAAAATTTAAATTAACACTAAAAAGTGTCTAATTAATTATTTATATAAACGATGCTCAATATATTAATATGTACAAATATGTTTATAATTTCGTGTCCTCAAATACTGATGGTTCGAAACATTATAATTTAAATTATATTTTCTTTTTAATTATTTATATAAAATACGTAGGGTATGTGAAATATTTATAAATTCGTGTTCTTAGATACTATAATGATTTGAAACATTAATTAAAATTACAGTCAGTTAGTTTTTAACTATAATTAAAATATTAAAATAATATAAAAACGTTCCATTTTTAGTATTCGCCTGACTTGAAACAAGCATTTAGTTAAGCGCCTAGGCAAATGTCTAGGCAGATAATAAAATCGTAGAAAAATAATAAAATGTCTGATTTGACTGTATGCCTACGACATAAACATATAACAGTAGGTACATACACGTATATACACTGCACGTATTATGGATTATTAATATTATTTCAATATACGTTCAATCGAGACAATTTTAACGTGTGTTCGAGTCTATTACGATAGTTTCTTATTCTATCCCATCTATACGTCTTAAGATGCAGGATGCTGACTTCCTTCGTAATTATTATTAATTTAAACAGTAACTTTTAATTGCATTCTAAGTGATCACTAAAACTCAAAAATATCTTAAAACAAGAAAGACCTGCCGTTTTCACTGTTTCAAAACTTTTAACATTGAAAAATATCTAGTTTAAGTATTTACTAGGACATTCATTAGGGATACACTTCGTACTATGGGTATTCATCACTCTTCGGGTGGTGAAATTCGGTGGGTGTATTGAATTTTAAATATACGATATTTCATCTCTTCAATAATCTATCTTAGAAAAGATAGTTTGTAATTATTACAAATGTATTTATATATATATAAAATAATTTCTTTTTTGGCTTTCTGCTTAAATTGATATTTGAGAATCACGATTCCTTCGACTGTATCAATAATGTCTACAATATATTATATGAAAAAAGTTCACAAATACAAACAATGCGATTTGAATCGTGACACTCTACCCAATAAGCTTTACATTGTGAGCCTTTAATTTCATTTAAATTTTTTGAAAAACGAAACTGAGTAAGTTTTTTTCAATGGCCAATATAATATTATTACATTATCCGATGAGGACAAAAAAGTTGGAGCCGAGTCTACATGTTGTACCGTGCTAATCTTATATTTTCTAAATTAAGCTAGTTTATGTAAATTTTTGAATCAAAAGTTTCGATATACATGTATTTTATATACATATTAGTTAAGCTATGACTGAAACAACGTGTATACTTAATTTAAGAATGGATTTTTTTTTTTTTTACAAACGCTTTCAATGGCTGAAAAAATAATGAAATTTTATTTATTAGCTATTATAATAGCTTATATTTTAGTAAATTGTTTTATAAATAAAATAAAATTGTATGTTATATAATTTTTTTTTTTGCCTGACAACCTTGACTACTTAAACTTGGCTGAATGGTCACTATGCATGTTAATTATGACGCACTAAATATTTATAATGTACATAGTACATATATACAATATTATGGTTATGTAGTTATGTAGGGGTCCTAAGGTACCTTGCCCTCCCCCTTCCATGGATCCATGGCCTGGTGGTCACTACTAGCTCGTAAATCTTGAGAAATTCAAAAACACTTTTGCTAATAAATTATCGACTTAATATTTTTACATCATAATTTTAAATACCTTTTACCTAATAATTATTAATTTTTATAAAAAAGCCCTCTCTATCTAAAATAACAAAATGTGTTTGGGAGGAGTAACAGCTCTTAAATTACCTCCCTTTGATGTTCGCCATACCTATCATATTTTTAATGGTTTATGATTATAGTAATAATAATAATCAAAACTTGATAATTATGTTATAAATATATGATATGGTAAATTTACATAATGCATTTTATTGGTTGGGAAATATGGTTATAGAAAATGATAAAAATTATGATGAAGCAGCGGTCGTCAACCTTTTTTACTTATTCCATGAATCGCTTAATACATTATTATTTTTTAAATAAAGATAATACGAATCAGGTTGAAAATTTTGAACGAAATTAAAAATACTGATTTTATCATAACGTAATCAATGAATGTTTTTATCTGTAATGAAATTAATTTAGTTATAGACAGTTAACTAGGTAATTATTATAAAATAATCGAGTGATATTTAAGTAAATATATTTCTGCTTGTTTGATGTAAAATTGTTGATTTTTGACAACATTAACGTTACGAAATATTGAACAGTACTTTTATTTGAAGTCGAGACTCGTACTGAGTTTTAATAGCTGCGACACCTGAAATTGATTTTATTATATTTTACAGAAAATCGTAATTAAATTTGTATCAATTTTTCTCTCGGAAATAAGTATTCTGTTTTAATGTAAAGCTTCAAACTCAACTTTTATATAATATTATAATCAAATAACAACACATCCGCCACGCCGAAAGGTTAGTAAAATATGAAAAGTAAATAATTTCTACTTTTTTTTTTTTTTTCTGGATTTCCAACATTTTCTCGCGGATCATCTCAATTTGTAACAACTGTGATATAAGTGACGACATTATATGTCGCGGAAACATGACTGACAAATCCCTATTTCATCTACCCAGTACAATATTTGTAAAACACAAACTTTTCGAAACCGATAATGTGTCATACAAAATAGATTAAAAGTTTACAAAACGAGACGATGATGAGCTGCGACTATACTACGTCGGCGATTTGAAAATATTCCTGCAGATATTATGTAAATATGGGTTCAATTATTTAATACGTATATACATGTGTACTTATTAAAACAAACACGTATTCTAAAATAGGTACACGTGTTACAGGTATACATTTTTCAATCAATTTCTATTTTATAATAATGCATAGTGAAATAAAAGCGTGACCCGAAGTACTGCGAGTTTAGTTTGTATCCACGACCGGTTTCGATTTCAAAAAAATATTCATCATTATCGCAGTGTACGAAGTTAAAGTATGAATCCGAGTATCGACTCGAAACCGGTCGTAAATACAAACCGAACTTGTGCACCCTGGGCTACGGTTTTGTGATATAACATTATTTTTTTACATTGATTATTTTGTACGCGTTCAAGTAGTTTTTAATTAAATTATAAAATGCATTATTATTCGTATTTGTCTTATTTTCTACTTGAAAAAAAAAAAACAAAAATATGTGTATTTTATGTCTTCATCGTAACTCAGTACATAACTTTCAACAAGGAAGATTGTCAGTAAATAACGTTTCGAAAATAGTTAATATATGTAGAACATTATTGAAAAGCAATTAGTGACAATTATATATGTATGCATATAGGCATTATTACTTTAAATTAATCTACACGGGTGTATAATAAATATAGATTATTATCGTACAATGCAATATTTAACAAGTAGTCAATCGGTTGTACATAATTTACTTAAGGGGATTGAATAACAAAATATTTTTGTTGTTTTATACACGTGTAACACGGTGAAAACTACCCGTTTCGCTTCCATCAGTACGAGATCATGAGATCAAAGTCCTGAAAACAGATTCAAGTTCTGTACGCGCGTGTATACTCAAGATCGGTCACTAATACTTTTTCTCTCTCGACTCTCCTCGGCTTGAACGTTTAAAAACATTTTTGAAACCCGTAATCTCAATATTTAAAACATAAAACACAATTTATTTTTTTAAATAATTGGCCTAACAAATCTCAAGTATATACTCCTTTTGGAGTTTTATTATTAGTTTCCAGAAACACAAATGCTTCACTACATCAGTTTCTATATTGATGGAAACAAAATGTGTAAACTATGTTGCTCGCTTGAAAGATTGAGACGACAAATATGCAAATATCGGTTACTGAAACCCTTTAATTGTTCAATAACTTATTAAGGTTGAATCTTTATTATATTTAATTAGTCTTATTAATATCATATAACATAGTATTAAATCTTTCTTAAACCATTTCGTTTAATACTCAACATAATATGCAAATAAAACAAAAGTCGGGCATACTTCGCATCATGGGTATTCTTCATTCCTCGTATGCTCTTTGTGGGTGTATTGAGTTTTAAAGAAAAGATAAATCATTTCTTCAATAAAACGATTCTGAGTGGAGCTTGAGCTTATATCAGGAAATTTTACTTGAAAAATTATAAAGTTTATTAGTATTACAAATCAATAACTTTGTACTCTACCAGTATTATATCCCACTGAGAAAATGAAAACAATTTTCTTTCACCTATATATTTTCCATGTTATTGTCAACCTAAATTTAAATTTGTATAAAGTTTGGATTAAAAAAAAAAAAGTTTTAGAGGCATTTTTGTCAAATTTTGGGTAGTTTTTTCCGAATTTTGGAAAAATCATTGAGAATTTTGACAAATTACCTTCAAAAGTGTCTTCTCGAGGCAAATTGTGATTTAATAAGTTGGAATTTTTAGACAAGTATTCCTATACAAAAACTTATACACATAAAAAAATTAAATATAGAAAATAAATACCATTGTAAAAACACTAGCTTTATCGCACTACTCAAAATCTTAAATAATCACTTCTTATTTAAATTATTTGGGTTCCTACTTAAAGAAGTGACGCATCACGCGCCACCCCTGGACTGAAAATTTGTGCACACTGCACGCCTACACGTTGATGGTAGTTCGACCCCCGGCTTCGAAGGTATTTGAAAAAATAAAAATAAACTACGACGCTTATAAAATTTCGCTTTATACAGCTACTTTTCCACTCACATATTTATTAACGAAGATTTTATTACATTTTTTTTTTTTTGTGCCGTAGAAAATTCATTATTGCATTATATGAGCTTCAAAGGAGCCCTATTATATGTATAATTTTTTTTTATCCCATTTGAACGCCAATTAAAATTGCTTTGAATGAAAATCGATTCGTTATTTAACAATATATTAATATGAGTACATGTATTTATTTTAAGTACGAGCATTGATCAGCGCTGCTGCGTATTAAACAAGACTAAAAAAAAATAAACAAATAAATAAAAAAAAAAAAATGGGAAAGTAAATATGATTTAAAAAAATCTTTAGTTAGAAAAATATTTTTTATTACTAATTTTACGTATGACGCACACCGGTAAAACCAGAAAAATCACGACCACGTGTACAATTTTTTTCTTCGATCTAGATTAAATTTTCACCCCCTCTCCTCATCGTGATTATCTAACATACCTATACTTAAATTTTAACGGCTTTAATTTTTCCTGTTAGAAGCAACAATTATTTAAAAATGTGTAAAAAATTAAATAAGTTTATACCGTAGACTTACACATTTTTTTATTCTCGAGTTTATGGTTATGTCATTTCTACCGATTTTATATTCATTGATCACATTGTTTAATGAATTCAACCTTTTTATCATCGACCCCTAAACTACTATATATCTTACATATTTTTTTTATATTTCTAAGGAAAGAAGTACAAAATCGATACAAAAATCGAATAATTATTATCTATTAGCCACTCGTATGAAGTGTTATTATGTGTATCTATATTTCAATTTTCATAAAATTTGGATAAAATAAAGATAGTTTCCGAGTTTTTATTGTCAAAATTTGGGTAGTTTTTCCCAGATTTTGAAAAAAAACTATTGAAAATTTCGAAAAATGACCACCACGAGGCAAATCGGTATTCACAGACTTGTTGGTCGAAACTTTTTGGGTAAGTGTTTCTACACAATAATAAAAAATAAATAAATATTATTGTAAAAACACTAGCTTCTTTGATCCACTCAGAATGTAAAATAAAAATTAATTTGAAGAAAATCGTGTTAAATATAATTATATTAAATTAAAATAAGAAGAGAGTTTTTATTGGAAAAAAGTGGTAATTTTTCAATGAAATTGTTTATTAAATTCTCAATTTTCATTGTAGGTTACCTATTATTGGTGGATAAAGTACACAGTATCACGTCGAAGATAAAAAAAAAAAAAGTTAAATTATACAAATATAGTCCTAGTGATTAGCGGATTGTTTGTTTATTGAATATTATATTAAAATGATTGAAAGTCTGACAATATTTATTTTATTTCTCGTACCTGTTTAAACTATACGCACTAAATATCTAAATATCGCGATAACTACAGAGTTTAATACAAAATAATAATGATTAAAAATTTATTGTTTTCGGCCGATCGGCTTAAATAATATATTATTGCAATAGTTTATGAAGCGGAATGGCGGCCGAAGGAGTTAACATTTTTATGTTTTCCCTAAATCCTATTACGGCGCTAATGTATTACTAAACCGTAGTGCCGCGGTGAAATATTAGTCGTACAAAATTGGTTTTTGTATATACTTCTGAAACGCGTTATAATTATGATTCGGGCGTTTTACCACTGAGAAGGTGGTAAGGAATCGGTTGTACATTACAGACCACAGTAATGTCACATATTCGAGGGATGATTAGGAATCGAACCCCCTCCCTGGAAATAAATATTTATTTTGTTTATCTGATATAATATGGTAATTTAATCAAAAGAAAAAAAAGGTTTGAAAACCGTTTTTGGATACCAAAACTTGAGCCATGCTGTTTAAAATGTGAGCGGTAGAATAAATTAAAAAAAATAAAGCTTATTAGGGAACGAAGGGGTCGCATGTCAAAAAATATAAAATTGGGGGTCGCTAATCAAAAATGGTTGAAAACCACTGACCTAAGATTAAAATATAGTGTTCAGGCTGAAATCGATGTTGTCCTAGCTCCGAACCCACAGCTCTTGTCATCGTCGTCGTCACTTCCGTTTGGGGGGGGGAGGGAGGGTAGCCATAAATAAGCAAAAAAAATGTCGAAAAATTCGATATATTCGACGGAGGCGTAGTACACGTATTCGTTGGGATAAATTAACGTGTATAGATTATGAAAAGTCAGACCGTCTCGTTTAAATTTTGACGTGACGAGGGGAATAGAATTACGAGCTCGGAACGCGACGTTTCAACAACGTCACGGCGAATAAAACTGCCTGTTCGGAATGACTGTTTTAGATTCTGAGCAGTGCGGTTAAGTCACGATTTATTGCAGTTTTAGTGTTTTACAAATGATTGTTGTTTTTCTGTTTACGACTTTTCGTATCGAGAAAAGCACGGATAATTACGTTTACAATTGGTTCACGGTCGAGAGTTTTGTTAGCATATTATAGGAGGGGGGGGGTTAGTAGATTTCAATATTAATCAGACGTAACTCCAAAAGTAATGAAGCCGGGGGAGTCTGGAAGTTTCGAATTTTTATCTTTTATCGAATCAAAAACTCTGGACATACTTCGTACCATTGGTATTGTTCGCGCTCCTCGGGTGTGACTTGGCGGGTGTGTTTTGTTAACTTCAGTTTATTTAAGACAGTTTTGCTTAAAAATAATTATGTAAATTATTATTATTATTACAAAATAATTTATTTAAAAACTTCTTCAGTTTATATGAGATAATTTTACTTAAAAATTATAGATTTTATTATAATTACAAAATAATTTATTTTTTATTGAGCTAGTTTTATAATCCACGGTTAACCGAGAACAGGAGAAAAAATTTCGATGAGGAAAATAGTATTCGAAAATTTCAAAAACATTGTTTACACATTTTCAAAATTTTTTTCACCCATATATGTTCCATATTATTTTCTATCAATATTTAAACTGGTATAAAGTTTGAATTGAATAAAATCTAAAACCATTTTTGTTAAATTTTAAGTAGTTTATCCCAAATTCGTCATTAGTTCATAATATAAATATAATTATCATTATTATTTTTCATAATAATCATAATTAAATGCAGTTATTAATTTTAATCTTTTTGTTTTATCGAATTTACTCAATATCATATCATTAGGGATGAAAATGTGGAATTTCGTCTCTAAACAGTCTCTAAACGTTCTGTAGCTACGTCACTGATTTAACTCTTACTATTCACTGAATTTCCATTAAACACCATTAAAATATTAGGACTTTGAGTCCTAGTATGCGTTACACTTGGTGCGCATTTTTTTTCGACTTATTCGGGTTTTGAAATCTCCGTGCTGATTCCAAATAAAACGTAGTAGTACTATATTATATAATTCATAAATATAGTGACTGCGGCCAATGGGTTTCGTCGTAGGCGAATCGATTACAATAGTATATTATAGTACGATATAATTCACTGTGTGTGTGTGTGTCGTTTTATTATAACGATTACGTATCTAGGTACTTGTCCAAGGTCGTTTCAGATTACTATTGTTATTATTATTCGGTCGTACAACGATTAAAACGCGTTTATCGTCCGAGCGAATCGTCCTCCTGTAACCATCTAATATTCTATCGCGTTCGCTGAATCTTCTCAAACCCTTACGCAATAAACAAAAAAAAAAAAAAAAAAAAAAAATCAATACTTACCACTTACACACGATAAACACTTATTTAATATTTTATACTTACACACACACACACACACTAACGTACTTATAGTAATAAATGTTGTTTAATGTGCGAATCGAATCGATCTCGTATTTGGGCGAGCAAACCAAACAAAAACCTTAAAATATGCACGCATTTATGCTCTAAAAATATGCAAAAATGCCAAAATAATCTCTTATAAAACATTAATTTTACTGTTTTTAAAAACTCAAAATATTTGAAAATTGTATTGTATTATTATATTATATTAGTATAATATGTATTATTAATTCTTCTTTTATTATTTATTTATTTTTTTAAATCTTTATTCTTTTTGAGCCTACATTTAAACAAATCAAATATCAAATAATAATAATATCACCTCTTCAGTTATTCAGGGAAAAATTTTCTAGTATCAAGAAAACTCAAATTAAATATTGAAAAATATGTGAAATATGCACTTAAAATTCAAAATGTATAACTAAAATATGCATCTTTTTCGAAAAAAATAAATAAATATGCAAAGTATGCCAATTAAATAGAACTGCAGACAATTCCCGGTGTTATGAAACGCATTTCTGTATTATTTAGGTGTGTTTTGAACGATTTTTGAAAGACATGCTAACTCCTATAAGTCCCTAGTTCCTAGTTATAATATGATTATAAATGCGCTCGAGTGCAATTATGTACATTTACAAACACAATTCACTCTAGTAATGGTACATTCAGTGCAAGTGCATAGAAACTTAAAATATCTCCGATTATGGAATTTTTATTTCACAAAAGTTTCAATTAACTCTTAACATTTAATGGAATGACAATAATTGTCAGACACATTCTTACTTTCATTAAAATTCGACTATTGTTTTTTTGGCGATGAGTCGAAAAAGACATATTTAAATTTAGCTTAAATGATGTATAATTTTTGTATTTTGGGAACCTTTAATCGATATAAATATAATAAAAATTATTATAATCGAGTCCAAAGATATAGATTGTACAGTGCGTTTCCCAACGGCGGCGTTGTTACTCGAGGACAACGTCAGTATTAATAATTATTGTGGATTCGGAGTAAGAATTAATTTCGTTGTTGTCACGGTATTTTATAATGTTACAATGTTGATAAGAACTTTAATTGAAATCGTTCTAAGAGGAAGTCGATTGTAATTGTTTTTCCGTGGCGAATGAACATAAATCACCAATTTCGTGTACCCATAGTGGAACAATGTATGTGTAAATCTATTTTGGTTTTTTTTTTTTTCCCATGTAGATCCTAATCGTAGGTGAAAAGAAACGTTCCCTGAAATGCGATAGCAACTTGTAAAGCTTTATTCGACTTCGGAAACAATTTTTTCGTTTTGTAAAGTATCTACAACACAATTCCGTAGGATCGATTATCATTTTCTAGGTAGGTACGTGTCTGAGCACTGGCGTTTCACACTTCAAATTTTATTCAAATTTAATTAATTTAATTAATTTTTCATACAACGTTCTTCACAATAATATTGAATGTCCCGAGTCCCTTAATCGCCTATCGTTTTTAGTTCCACAGCATACTACTCGATCTAATATTCCAACTCAACAGTCAAATTATGCAATGAATTATCCAACTTCTCGAATTATGTATGTATCAAATAAATATAATATTGAATTTCTTGAATCAGTCATTCTCTAATGACTAATTCTCAAATAAATAATGTTTATTCTAAAAAAAGTACATAAAATATAATTAACGTTTTGTTTTATTAAAATATGCGTCTTTGCAATTTATATTTCAAAATCTTTACACAACATTCAATTGGTTAGAAGACGCGCAGATAATTTTAGATACCTCTAAAAACTTTTTATCTAAGTTTGCTGGTGAAGCGTCATGTATTGCCACTGATTGTAAAAAGTACACTGGTGTAGAAAATTTTGTTTTCGATGCTATACAACGATTATGTGATCCGATCTGCAAATCGTCTAAGCTGTTTTTTATAATTTCAAAATTTTTGTAAAAAGTTCGCGATTCATTTCACTGAAAAAAATAAATTTAAACAATGAAACAGTACTTATTAAATTATGTACGATTAAAAAAAAAAAAAAAAAAAAACCTAAGTTTTTTTTAATCAATGTATTTTTCTATGTTTATGGATCACCATATTTCCATTTATACGTTGGCCAGTAAACTAAAATGTATTATATCACACCGGCATGTATTGGATTACAAGTATGAAAAAATAAGATTGATGATTTTGACTATTATTTTTGTTTATTTATAGAATCTTAGTATTTTATTGAAAGCTTTCTGTTTTATCAAATACCGTTTGATTCATATCTTCTATGAAATTTTTATGGGACAAAGTGATATTTTATTAACCTAGGTGGTGAAATATCATGGGAGCAAGATCCCTGGGTGGCATATGTCACTGGAAGTAGACAGTGCTTATCGAAAGTATGCCATGACATATAACAACTAATATTAATGTGCCGCGAGTGTAAAAAGTTTGGGAACCACTGGTTTAGAGGTTAGATAGCTATAGGAATATAATAATAATAATAATATCACGTCTGTATGAAATAATATTTTAAGTAATTTATTTTGTTGGTGACAACAGACGATTTGATGATCGGCCAGTGGTTAATAGGTTTTAATGACTTATTGTATTACTTATTAATATTAATGCTACTGTTTATTAGTATATTTACTATAGTTGTACCGGCTGCGTGATCACATTGCAGAGCGGTGCACCATAATTACATTACGAATTAATAATAATTATTGCTATAGTTATTTTATGTTATAAGCTAATAGTACCTAATAATAATAATAATAATAATAATGTATGTTCGTGCCGATTCGCCGTAAAAGCGCAGGGTTCATCACCTAATACGAAGTTGTCATGAAACTTAATAATAATTATATTATTATGAGTTCAGGGCTTGGAACTGATAAAAACCAATTATATAAAACCAAGGCTTTTTTACCTTTTCTATAACAGAGACCATAATTTCGTAAAACCGGTTTTATAAACCAAAACAAAAATTCTAACCATTTTAAAAACCAACATCGAAAAGCCGGACGAACTTCGCACCATGGGTATTCTTTGCTGCTCGGGCGTGACTTGGTGGACGTGTTAAATTTTAAATAATAGATAAAACATTTCTTCAATATAATATCTTCAAATCGTAGGTTTTGTAGTTCGAATACGCGTTAAAACGAACGAAAAGACCAAAAAAATACTAAAATATGTCCTAAAAATGAAAAAACTATGAAAAATGCAAAAAATAGCAAAATAAAAGCTTCAGTTCTGAGGTGTCTCTGTCACACGAAACAAATAATTGTGTACTTGGAAATCATTTCTTAAGCACATCCCAAAAAATAATATGCATTTTGCATTGAAATCCGAGCCCTAATTATTATTATGGAAATTCTGCCTACGCGCGATTCAACCGAAACGGTTCGTCATTTGGTCCGCCTTGCTCCAACCTTTATTTCGCGTCGTTTACAACGCGTTTTCGGACTTTTTCCCTGCGAGAAAATCGCTCAAGCTTCGCCTGCCACTGCCGCCGTTCAGATTACGTACGATTCTGGTCGAACTATATTACAACACATAAACGGCGAATGAAGGGTACACGTGAGACGTCTCTCCTCAGACGCAGCAGCCGCAGCCGCCGCCGCCGTCGCAAACAAACGGCTTTGATTTATTTTTTTTCTCCGAAAGTACAAATTAGACGGCGGCGGCGGCGGCGCCTGAAAGACCCCGGAGAAAAAAAAATCGTTACCTTAGAAAAGTGTTAAAAAACGACCCGAACGCGAGCGCGTTTCCGAGCGGTTCGTATGCGCGGAATAATCGCGTCTCGTCCCGCTTTCCGTTTCATTTTCTTTATTTTTTTTTTTTTTTTTTTTTTTTTTTTTACGCGTCTAACCTTAAACTTCACGTGTATATAATATGTATAACGATGATTATGTGTATACGTCCGTTAGTCGTGGTGATGTATATCCTAATATACTGAGTGTCGCACCCCTAAAATGACCTAAGGGTGTGTTTTAGATACTGAACGAAGTGAAGAAGCTAGTGTTTTTACAATGATAATTTATTTTCTAAAAATGTTTTCCGTATACACTTTGTTTACATAGACCTTGCTAGTTCAAAAGTTTCGATCGGTTACTTTTTGAAACCGGATTCGCCTCTAGTTGGTACTTTGGAGAGGTCATTTTTTGAATTACTCAATTATTCAATTTTTTACAACTCAAAATTTGATAAACACTACTCGGAAACCATAATTTTTTTGATCCGAACTCTATGAAAATTTATACATAGATAGACAATAATATAAGAAAGATTTTGGCGCAAGAAAATTTTGAAAATGTGGGAAAAAATTGGACGTTTTTAAATTTTTTTCTTATTTTTAATTTTTTCCCCCCTTTATTTATTAGATAAAAAATAGTAAACCAAAGTGAAGAGAAGTAAAGTAAAGTAAAATATAGACCAGAAAGCCGGACATACTCGTACCACGGATTTTCTTCGCTCTTCAGGTCAAATACTCTTGGTGGGTTTGTTGAAAATGACAACTATTATAATATTATTCTTTATATTATTAACATCTTTTGTTCAGAATCGTTTTGTCGAAGAAATGATTTATCGTTTTTTTTAAATTCTACTAACCCTCAAAGAGCATGTGATCCAAAGAGTGAAGAATATCCGTGGTGTGAGTATGTCCAGCTTTCTTGTCTATACTTCACTTTACTTTACTTTTCATATTTTATTTATTTATTATTTTTGATATTAGAAGAATAATACGCTTAAATACTTTACCAGAGAAGAGTTTACAACAAACCCAGAACTGAATTAAGAACAAGAGACACCCTGAAGATTTTTATATTCGGCACTTCTGATCAAAGTCATACATACAAATCATTATTTTACAATATGATCCATGATATATTTTATTAAGTACTAAAAAACCGAATACACTTCAGACCATGGGTATTCTTTGCTCCTCGTTTTAAATAAACGATAATTTCTTGAATAAAACGATTCTGCGAGTGGAATTTTAGTTTATAGTAGACATTTTCGTCAAAAAATGATAAAGTTTACTATTATTACAAAAAAAAAAAAAAAAAAAAAAGGAAAAGAAGTTATAAAATAAATGAAGATTTAAATTTTGTGTACCTCCTCCACAAATTTACTGGCCTGGAGCAAAAGCTTCTTTTGCACCTATTCCCTTGTACCAGTGTCGTCACGTGGGGACTATTTTGTTGATGGTATTCGGATAAGTGGGGGGGGCTCCGATTATTATTACTATGACCGACGACGAAATCGAACAGTGTGCCATTGAAACGCGAACGCCCGCTGAGCGTCATTCGGTCGCACGTTGAGCCAACCAACAGATTACACGAAGGCGACGACGACAGCCGCCGAGAAAAGCCTTCGTCGTCAGGGCATTATTTTTCGTTACAATCATTATTACTATTATATTTTTATTATTAAATAGGCGCTATAACTATATTATGCATCAACGGTGTGCTCTTTGCCATTGTTTCTCAGACCTCAGTACACATATATTATTATCGTTGTTGTTGTTGTTACATTATTGTCACGTTGTGTGCGTTATTATTATTATTATTATTATTATTATTATGTGCGTTTTTCCTACCTACGACCCTCTGTCGATCTTATCTCACGAATCGATTTTGTACAAACACCGCGTGTTACCATAATTTATACAGCGTGTCCTGAAAGTCCTGTATCATGCACTCGCCACGATTAATCGGCTTACAACAGTCCATGAAAAAGTTCCTAAAAAATCACCTATATTTTCCACATCATAATTCAAAATGGTAGATTTGTCATAAGATTAGATTTCCGATTTTTTTTTTTTTCACTTTTGATAAATATCAAATTTATTCTCAGACAACTTTCAAGACACACTTTTCACCCATTAGTAGTGTATTATTAGTAATTATTAACGTACGTGAAAATTACGTAAGGTGCGACGATACACACCTCATACATAGGTTCAAACAGATTAATACACGTTCAATCGAATGTTCTGAGGCCAAACGCGTGCGTAGCAATAATGATACACGACGATGAGTGACTGTCCTAAAACGGCACCTCACGGTTCGATTTTATATCATAATAATAATATTATCTGCTTTTTGCGATTGTTATTTGTTATTATAGTGTGTATACAATGCGTGCGGTTTTATTACGTTTGAAGACGACTTTTGGTTGTTGTTTGGTGGGTGTGTTGAAAATGACGACTATCATTGTTCTTATTTATATCATTATCTTCCTTCGTTCAGAATCGTCTTATTTAAGACACGATTTGTCGTTTCATTAAAATTCTTCACACCACCCAACAAGAGCATCTGACCCGAGGGGCGAAGAATATCCGTGGTGCGAAGTATGTTCGGGGCTTCCTTACTCTACTTTACTTTGCTTTTTTTACCTGTTCTCAATTAATAGCGGGATGTAAAATTAGTTGAGTAAAAAATAAATATTCTTTGTAATATTTATTATAATAATTAATAATTTTTAAATAAAATTGTCATGCTTAAACTGAAGCTCCGCTCACAATTATTTTATTGAAAAAATGATTTATCGTTTCTTTAAAATTTAATACACTCACCGAATCCCACCCGTAGTGTGGTGTTCAGCTCTTTGAAGCGCACCTATTGCAAACAGAGTTCGATATTCCTGGTTATCACTATACGATATCAGTAGTATAAAAATTATATCGATAGTTAAAAATGACACTTAACCATATTTTCATTGTTACTGGATTATATCCAAATTTATTTTTTCCTCGACTATTATGAATACAAATGAATACAAAAAGCAATGATTAAATAGTAATTTCGAATGCCCATATGAATTACCCAATTTATAAAAAATAATTCGGACTATGCAAATTAAGTGTAAAAATATCTGCTCTAGCTATTGAATTAAGTGATCGCAACCGGTAGGTATTTTTCAATTTTGACTGCATTTAGTGTACTCCCAGCTATTTACACAATACCTGGTGGTACCTTGACCGTTATTGCGACCGGTGGAGTTTACACACTACCTGTTATTCGCTCAACCCAGAAGTTCCCAACCCTTTTTGACTCACGGCACCCCATATATTTTCAAAAAATTCCGAGGCGCCCTAAACTCTATACTCTATATATTAATATATCGTTTATTTATATTTATAATTTGTATCTTTGTTTTTTCTGTAGCTATGTGTAACAAAAAGTGGCAAAACAGTATATACCTACATATTATATTATATACTATTAAACGAATTAATACGTTTTAAATTCTGAGAGAAGTGAAGAAACTAGTATTTTTACAATTGCGTTTAATAATTATTATTTTATTTATGTGTACACGTTTTCGTATAGAAATACTTGTCCAAAAGATTCGACCAGCAACTTTTTGAATCACTATTTGCTTCTAGATGGTACTTTTGAGATGAAATTTTTCGAAATTTTCAATTAAACCAGTATGCCAATTAAAATAGATAGAACGTTACGGTATTACTATAAATTATAAAAATATAAAACACACTAGGTTTTATGTAATCTATGCTATTATACACGTACATTATATTTTTCGTACAATTATTTTTTCTCAAAAATATTGTAATTCAAACATTTTGGCGACACCCTAGGGTTCCTAGGGCATTCCCCCAGTTGGGAATCACTGCCTCGACCGCTACGATGACCGGCGGAGTTCACAATCGCCCTGAGAATTGTGTGTCCAAACGTATTATATTATGCGGTGGTCCAGCGAACGAAACGTCATGTTGATGCTGGAGACCAGTTGAGAGGAGTTTGCAGGGTTTTACGACGAAAACACGTCGCCCCCGACGAAATCTGTCGGGCCGGAATTCAATGCCAACGTCGGCGTGGACGCACACGTGTCCTAGACCACAGCCAAGGACGCGCAGATATTGTCGAAATATAGAGTAACGGATGGGACGACATCCGACCTTATCGCACGTGAACTAATTGCGATTATTCGCAAACACGATCGAGCGATTTATCGATCACGGACAAATGATTTTTTTTTTTTTTTTTTTTTTTTTTCACGAATCGCGTTAGTATGACGTGTATCCGTAGTACAGTAGTAGAACTGTATAATAGAGTTATTATAAAAAAACAATAATGCTTCCTCTCTTGCTGGTCTAAACGAATACGTAATGTTCTCGGTTGTGTAGGTCACACATTTAAAAATGAGAAACGCGGAAAAAAACACTTTGTACAGTAGAATATTGTAAAAAAGTAAATTTTAGAACGCGGACGACTTTTTCGGTAGAATAAAAACGAAAACTTCAAATTCCGGACACTTTATGCTATTATATATACATATCTTTTAAATGAAATACGATTTATGTTACGAATTAAACTCTAATTTAATTGATGGACTGTATTGGCAAAATATAAAATTAAAAATAACACAGATTTATAATATTCCAGGGTAAAACCACGTGCTGCTATTAATTTATGTAAAATTTTACGCACTAATTTTCAATTTTGATTGGAAATAAAAAGAAAAATTCGTCTAGGAAAGACTTAGAAAGTTTACGAAAATTATACGAGGAAAATCGCAAAATTATGAGCTCATACGCATACGCATTCGTTTCACTGCAATTAATTTGATAGTTTAATCGCTTTCGGGTTTGTGCTTGAAATTAAAAATATAGCGTGTAAACTATTTTCATTGCAAAGGCGAGAACAGAAAATATAGTTTTTTCTATACCTATTTCAAAATCACAAATACTTGTTCATATTATACTTACCTGTTCGTTCAAACTTCGACGTGGGAACGCCGTTATAGAATTGAGATGATCTTACAAAAATTATAGTTTTTAAAATCACATAATTTTTTGGTGGAGTTCGATGACTTCAGTTCGTCAACTATTTTCAAAAAGAGTATACAACAAGAGTATAAGTAGAAATATCGTGAAATGTAATAAATTCTTACGGGCTCCACAGGTCGCCGGTTTAAACATAATATTAATTTCATTGACTTCAATGCCGTTGGGAATTTAAATGTAATTAAATTTTACCTTAAACGTTATCGGAAACTCAAACGTTACCGATTAACTACGCGTAATTAGCAAGTTTCGGATTTTACAACATTTGCCAATTAATATCAATAAAGGAAGTATAGTATACATCTTTACTGGTCAAAAAGTATAACGGTATAACCAATACGTATTTTTTGTTTTATCTGTCAAGGATTTAATATATAAAATTTTACATTTTGTGTACTTACTGTTTTCAGTACGAATCTATGCGCTAGTATAATAGACGATTTTTTTTGTTTTCAATTATGTTTTGTTTTATTATTATTTTTATTTTTTCGTCGATCATTTGTTGTGTTTTACAATATGATTTATCGAAATATCCTATTACTGTGTGTTCGTTTTGTTTAGTAATAATTTAATATTGCATTTATTATCGTTTACCGCTTTACGTTAGTCCTCTTCCGTTCTCTATTTTTTAAACGTTATAGCATTGATTATAAATACTACTTTGTGTAATCAATGATTAAAATATCATAATGTTATATTATGTGAACGCGTAATGAGTTTACTATAATAAAATAACCGTAATGTTTCGCGTAGGCTCATTCCATAATATTTTATTCTTTAAACGACCGTCATAATTGTGTAGATTTTGGTAGTTATTGCCATCAAAAGTCTAAAAACATGTAAACATGATTAAAATATGTTTTTATCTTAACTTTAAATTTAACATTTTAAAAATGAATTAATAATAAAACTAGGCAATACAGCAAGAATCATGAACATGATTTTTTTTACAAAAATACTGTTTTTAATACGTAGTTCAAAACGTGTTGTTCGTGTTTAAAACGTGTTTTTCAAAAATATTTATTTTTCAACTGCCTTAAACATAATTAAAATAATATCACGATTTAATCGAGTTTAAAACAAAATAGGTAATTTCTTGTATAAAAATATTACATATGAACACCTAAAAAAATGAAGAAATTATTAAAATTACATAAAAATTGTTATTTATAATAGGTACCTAGTATCCGTAGTGTATGAGTCCCTAAAGTAAATTAAAATTTTAAATTTTGGTTGTATAATAGTTTTTAATAAATAAAAATGATGAGTATTAGTGTGAGTGTGCATTCTACGTACTTCTATTATGCTATAATCATAGGCTTCCCCAGATCTTTTTCGCAGAGAGTGCATCTTAAACTATAAACTATTTAATTCTTATTTACTGAACAATTAATTAATCTGTGTGCTAAAATTCTTTAAATTAATACCTACATTATGGGCTTGACATTCTAGATCATCGTTTTCCGGTCTAAGGGTCACCAATAATTGTATAAAAACACCGGTATGAAATATTGTTTTCGAGTAAAATATTAATGAGCCATATTTTGAGTTTATTATTTTTCTCGGCAAACAAGTGAAAATTCGTCATTTTGGAATTTTAATGTTATAAAATATATGACGAATATGCGGCCCACACAAATTCATATAGGATGATTTATCACGAATATCTATCACTGTTCTATTTTAAGCCCATATTTTTCAACCAAAAAAAAATAAAATCTTTAAAAAGCGTACGTTTTCACCACAAACGATTGAAATATTTCCAACAATTTTCATTTGAACGCACTTTGTGTTTCGATTGCAAGTATCGTTTCTGCTACTTACACCTTCACGAACCGAATTCGACTTTTACGCGACAAATTATTCGGGTGAAAACATTTTTTTTTTTTTTTTTTTTTTTTTCAAGTAACCGTCATTGAGTATAATTTGTCAGTTTTTAAACAACATGACCCCTCACAAATCGAACTTAACGTCGTCACTTTTACCCTAATCATACTCGTGGCTAAGGTAGACGAGTGGAATTCAACTGTCACGTCAACGATAACTGTCGCCGCTTCGTCAACCGACACGAACGACTTTGGTAGCAATCGTGTTCAGGACGACCCATCGTAGTGGCACGCGATTTCTATGTGCAATCAAAAAGTCAAAATAAGTAGCGCAACGCAATCGATCGTACATTGTTAGTAAAATATTTGATAGTAAAGACTAAAAACAAATAATCGTATTAAGTCTCCTTCATCATTATCTGTGTTGTTGCTATGTTGATTTTTTATCATATTTAAATTTTCAAGCAACCTATAAGAATTTTAAAATTGTAATATTTTAGGAATTTATAACACACGTAATGATCTTATCTTTAATTTTGATAATTTGAGTCAAATTACTCAAATATCGAAGCTGCTGATGTTAAATTGATTTCGCCGAACGTGAATTTGCTGTGTTGCGCGTTGGTAAGACGAAGACAACACATACGTGTGTAGCGTCTTTAAAAAAAAAAAAAAATTAAAATAATAAAAATATTAAATGTCTGCCATTATATTTTCGCACAAGTCATTCGTATATATCACGAATTCAACATGAAATAATTGAATATATAATATTTATACTTTTTTTTCTTCTTTCCTACATCAATTAGTGTTATTTTCCATGTCCGGAAAGTCCCTTCCAAAAAGGATTCGTATACTCTTGTTCCTCGAGAGTTTAGAAAAGGAACTGTTCATGACCCTCACTTGAAAAACTTAACAAGGTCCTTTTTCCATTGAAGGAACATTTTTCGTTCCAAAACGTCGTTTTATTTATTTATTTATTTTTTTTTTTTTTTCAAAATAATACATTGTCATAAAAATACAATATTTTATATTTTCTTGAATTCATTTTTAAAAATTAATTTTTTTTAGTACTCGAGAAGCACGAGACAGGCTTTACATCTGCAGTGTTTGGCCCCGTTACAGAAATAAATTCGGGTCCCCATTAAATTAAAAATTAATCACATCACTCTGATTACTCAAATAATATCAAGTACACTAACAACTTTCACGTAACATAACGACTTGCGATCTAGTTTGATCATGCACCGCTTCGACGATGTTATTGATTTTCAACTAGCTCTTCTACAGGTACATTGTGATGTGGTCACAATACGATGATATTTTTCGACAGGAGTATATCACGACGAAATGTCCCCAAACGGCGGTGTTTCTGGATCAAAACCAGCCATATCTTCCCTCCCCATTCACCTCAATACATCACACTCTTTCGCTACCCACGTGGGAATAACAGCGCCGCGCTATTTCAAAACCGTACCAAACGCATTTGCTCACTCGGGTTTGTATTTCTATTTTGGCCGCAGTATCAGAGTATTTAAAAAAGTGGCGATATAGTTTTTCAACAGAACGCTTTATAATATTAACACACGTCTCCAAAAGAATACGAGTCGGAAAATATACATTCTAATCCTCTGCCCCCCCCCCACAAATTTATATCTAATTGTTATTATTCTAATCGGTTTCGCGTGTTTTGTCGAAGTAAAAATATTCTATGGACGACAGTGTGTAATGAAAGGATTCCATTGTGATCGGAGGGATAAAAATTTACAAATTTATGGTTTTGGTAATTAGTTTTTAATGAGCAAAAAAAAAAGCGTTGTTCCGATAAAATGAAATAAGATCCTTAATGAACTTCTATTATTATAATATTCTAAATTATTTTACTGACAAACATTTTTAATCATTAATTTATAACGGTATACTACTATAATTATATATAATATAATATCCGTCTTTTCACAACAATCCCAGATTTTACATATCACTCAAAAAATTGTCTGCTTATGAACGATTGAATGATCGAAACCGGTCAAAATTCTCAATAGTGTTACCTCGGTGTAAAAAAGTTACATCGTCGTCTTACACCAATCATGGAGTATATTCTGTATATTAGTATTAACAGACAATGAAACAAAAAAAAAAAAAATGATCGTTATTTTTATCGATTATTATACTAATGTTAATGTTATTTTTTATTTATATCGTTCACATAAAACACATTATAATTTAAGTTGAGAAAACACAAATTGTTATTTTTAACATAAGTTTGTGAAATATAATACAATTACAAATATTTTTGTATACAAAGTGATCCTCTACAACGAGATAGGGTGTGAATCCAGAGTCCATCCCCTACTAATGAGTGATGGTAATGTAAGAATTATAAGATATAATTATTTCATTCGACTTACATAATAGTAATTTATCACAAAATAAGGATTATTATCCGAAATTTTCTAATTGGGTATAATATTTACTGAAAGTAATTACATTAAATATGATCAATTAAAACTGATATTAGGCACCAGTACGCTCTTTATCGAACAGTTATCAAAGAAAAACAAACCCCGTAGACAACGAAATGTTTTTCAGACAAATCAATTTATTAGTGCAAGAAAAATTATGTTTAGAATACAATTTAATTTACAAAACAAAATCAGATAATAAAATGGAATAACTTTATGTATATATTGTTACAAGTTATTTCCATGGCAACATGAAAAAAAAACTAAAATAACATTACGATACAAAAGGCTGACGAGCAGAGGAAGAAAAAATGTACTGCAACTGTATGTGAAGAAATTAAAAGTTTCGGTATTTTACTGGAATAGATAAAATCAGAGATACAGGTAATAAAAGATTATAAAATACAAAAGTTTAGGTAAATGTTTTTAATGTCTTTGGAATTTATGAACTAATAATAACCGATTAAAAGTAGTTACGAAAAATACATTTAAATAAATAAAATGTAAACAGAGAACCAGTTTGTATTATTTCGTTTGTTACACGTAAATATTAGTGTTGCAAGTATATCGGATCTGTTAACATTGTTATTAAAACGATGATGATGGATTACGATATGAATCTAATTGCATCAACGGAAGTAAATGACTAATACACTTAGACCGTCAAACGCAGTGTGAAAATGTATAATCACTGCAGTTGTTTGTTGAAGTTTATTGTAAATAAGTAACGATATATTACGGTTTTTTTTTTTTTTTTTTTTTTATTAGCTTTTTTTTATGCACTACGTGAGACGTGACCCGATTTTTTCAACGATCTTACGCTTTCTTCTAGACAAATGATGTGTTATTTTCTATTTTTTTTTTTTTTTTAACGGGGTATGCTTAGTTAATTTAATAATACCTTTTCGAATTATCACGTGTTTTTTTTTTTTCTATGCATAACAATTGCATAAATAAATTGTATTTATATAATTGCATGAAACTCATGACGTTTACTGATAGAAACAAAAATCATTTGTATACGAATCGAGAGAAATCAGTATAAGTAATAAAAAATGTAACACTATCGTACAGCTGTTACACCGCCGTTAAAAGTGAGTTTGTCAAACAGCCAATGAACGCGTATTTGTACCATTAATGTACGTATATAAAATATGCATATATATATATATATATACACTTACAAAATGGCCAATTAGGTTTCAAAAAACAGTTTTGTTAATGCTATGCTCTAAAACGTTTAATAACAATTTTACAGAAAACATTACTCGGTTACTACCACTTACCGGTGTTAGAAAACACCTAGATAAATTTAGCTAGATTTATTGTCTAATTTTAATGTACTCGTTTTTGTTTTATCTATAAAAGTATTGCCTTACTTATCTAAGGATAATCAAGGTTCACTTGGGATTAAAAAAAAAGAATACCCCCATCTAGATGATTTTGTTTTAACAAATAGTGCCAAGAGAGTATCTCGTAAAATTTGGCTCATCTTTTATACCATATAATATGAGAAACATTGATTTTGAAATTTAAATGTATTTATTCGATGAATATTGTACCTACATCCTACAGCCGAATTAAAATGGTAATATTGAAATGTTATGAAATTTTTCATACGTTCAACACATTATTATTAAAAAAGTTTGCATTATATTTATATTTTATAGTGGGAAGAACAAGTTCCAGGACAATTTGAATAAATTTAATATTCATTTATATTTTAATAAAAATTATTCAAAATAAAACGTTGGTACCTTTATTATCTTTATCTGAATTAATGTATGATTTACTTGTCTTTATGTTGATAAAAATTTAATTTATCTGTACTTAGATATTTTTAGATTCTGAACGAAATGAAGAAGCTAGTGTTTTTACAATGATGTTCATCTTTTTTTTTTCTCTAAACACTTTTTCGTATAGATATACTTGTCCAAAAGTTTCGATCAGTAACTTTTTGAAACCGGATTTGCCTCTAGTGGTAATTTTTTTGAATTTCTCAATTCTTCAATTTTTTTTATTGTAAAAAGCACCCAATGTTTGACAAAAAAGACTTTCTTGCACAAAAATGTTTCTCATGATGTTTCCCAGAAATTCAAAAAATTAGCTCTCTAAAACAACAACTAGAGGTAAATTCTCTTCGTCCAGAATCTAAAAAATTATTTCTGAGAAATATCGACTCAAAGTTATAAGTACCATACAATAGACAATTTATATATAATACTATATAATATTTTAGATTACCATTCTAGTATATAAACGTATTTTTTTGATTTGTTTTCACTTTCTTCTGTTAAACTGAGAAAAATAAATATTTTTATAAGACGAATTATTAAAGAATGAAAATATAACGTTCTGCTTTGTCATAACTTTAGACTTGACGTCTTAAAAGTTAAAAATACGTACAAATGTGCAATGAATAAAATTTTTTTGAGAATTATTCTAGTATTGTATTTGATATTTTATTTTTATCGGAGGTATCGCTGGCTGTTAGAGAAAAATTAATAGTTATTATTTGTGGGAGAATACCGTTTGACAAAATGTCGTGATATCGGTAACTCCGACCGTTACAAGAAACACCAAACACATTTTTTTTTTTTTTTTATGATAAAAATAAACACTTATTCCCATACTGTCTCCAAAGTCAATATACGTGTAGTGAGTATACGCGTTTTTATGATCGGGCCGACCCGTAAATTGTCCTTATACCGACGACAAACCCGCGGGAGAACAAAGCTTTTTCGTTACTTCCTATGCTCGCGTGGTTTATTGTTCACGAAATATAAAATATAAAAACACCATAATTCACTGCACGTTATATGCACAGACGCTTTGACCCGACGACGCTACGGCTCGTATATTTTTATGCAGTGTAATACTTTGTTCATGAACTGAACGTCCGCTCAGAATCGTCTTATCGAAGAAATTATTATTTTGATGTTTCAATACACCCACAGGAGTATCGTACCCGAGGAGCGAAAAATACCCTAAAGTGCAAAGTACGTTAGTTTTTTTTGAAATTCCGATATGATAATTCTCAATATTTTTAATAACATTAAAAGAAAAATGTCTTGTTAAAAACTTGTCAGGACAACAGAATTATTATAGGAAATTTCTGTAAAAAATAGGACATTATTTAGTGTGATTTTTAGAAGGAAAAAGAGGACATGAAAATACATAAGACATTTATTTTTTTTGCATTCGTGGATCAAAAGCAAAGATATCTCGTGGTGGGAGACACGCGGCATGAACTGCACTCTGTAATATGAGGAGGACACTGATAATTTGTAGTTAAATTATTAGGATCACGTGTACACAAAGGTCGAGAACTACAAGTGTCACGTGACGTCTCTATATTTCTAACCACTGCACAAAGGTCTTCAAATAACTAAACATTTTGTATACGAATATATTTTTATTATAAATAATTTACTGACATAAATTAATCCGACTGATTTCCATAGCTCACTCCTTACTTGTAATTTTTCCAATATGTAAGATGATAATGGTGAAATTTCGTATTTTGTCGCTTCGTCCCTTGGACAGTATATTTGTGGTATGCACTTAAAAAAAAAAGCCGGACATACTTCGCACGATGGGTGTACTTCGCACGATGGGGTTTTCATCGCTCCTTGGGTGGTACGCTCTTGGTGGGTGTATTAAATTTTAAAGAAACGATAAATCATTTCTTCAATAAAACGATTCTGAGTAGAGCTTCAGTTGATACAAGATAATTTTACTTAAAAATTATA